>WYDI02008113.1:12003-25613 GCA_009867235.2 Psittacus erithacus | reverse complement strand
TAGCAGTAGTGATTTGTGTTATACCTTAGTTAATAGACTGTTCTTATCTCAACCTGTGGGAGTTGTATTCTTTCGATGCTCTTCCCCATCCCTCCGGGAGCCGAGGGGGGGGGGGGGGGCAGTGAGTGGGCTGTGTGGCAGGCCTTAAACCACGACAATACCTTAAGCTGCTATCTAACAGTTCCTAATAGTATGAACAGCATGATCCCAAATTTCCAGCTATCTGCATAACAATATCAATTTTATCTCATATGCTACATACATACAAGCTAATAATCCTTCTTTAGAAATGCAGGCTGACCAATTGAAAAGTTGGTGAAAAAACTGATGGAATACCATCTCCTCCCTTCTCTGCACATGCAAGAAAAAAAAAATCTCCCCATAATTCTTTGAGAAAGAAACTGCATCTGAAACCTGTTAAGCGAACTTAACAGTTTAGCAACTCCACAAGTACACATTCCTGTTCCACCCTCCCATCTCAGTTGGTACACTGACACTTCATATCTTGTTTTGGCTACAGATAATGTCCTTTGGACTCATTCATGAACTCTAACTGGCAGCACTAGCAATTCTGCTGCCAGATCAGCTTAACAGTCTTCTGAAAACTAACCCACTGAAGAAGTGAGTTAATCATACAACATCAAATTTAGCTTCAGTGTTAAGGGCTGTTGCCAAATTAAGTGGAGTGTATAGTACTGGTGTATGTCAGTGGCAGCAGCATCTTAAGAGAAGAAGCTGCCAATAGAAAAAAAATTTAAAAAAATTAAAAAGACAGGACCAACACCACAATTAAGACAGTGAAAATCACCCACACTCTGGAGGTGCAGACATACATTACAGGAAATGAAAGTCAAAAAAATAAACAGCATTTATAACTTACCAGACCACAGATGAGGGGTCTGCTCTGGGGTATATTTAACTGTACTCTGAACTCTGCTTTTGAATTACTGATCAACTAACAGATGTAAACAGACACTATAAACACCACAGTTAGACAAAGTGGTGGCAGCTTTATTGAAGAATTCCGAAATAATTTAACAAACTGCACATTCCTAATTCAGAATGTATCTGACAGAGTGCCATCTATGCTGGAAAATCATAGATCATTGACCAGTACATCACTAAGAACATATTTTGAGTACGAAAACACAATAAGCTTACTACAGAAATGGCCCTTTACAATCTTTTTCACAACTGATTTTTGAAGCAGAAGAAATGTGAAATAAAACCAGAAAAAAAAACCTGAAGCATAAGATAAAAACATAGATGGATGCGACTAGAAGTAGCTATTATGGCGTTACCTTTTACATATCCATTCACAGAATTTGTAAGTAAAGATCTAAAGGAAGCTCTCCAGCCTGCAGAGAAGATCAGTTTTATGAAAACACATTACAGAGGACACTGAAAATGGTTCTGTACTTGGGATGTGGTTACTTTCCTAACAATATACTCTCAGAATTGTCCTGTAAATATATTTCAGATCAGTGAGAGCAAAAAGAGATTACTGCTTAAATATGCTTGAATATAGCAAGCAAAACTTACAGCTTAATTATATGAGGATGTCTGAAGAGCTTGAGGTTCTGAATCTCCCTGCGGATTTTTCCTACAACATCAAGGCTGCGAATCTTCTGTCGATTCAGGATCTTCACTGCAACTTTATGCCCAGTTAACTCATGTTTGCCAACTGCAAGAATAAGGAACTATTTAGCGAGGGTTTTCAACTGCTCCATAAAGACAATTTGTTCTTTTCAACCATAGCCAGGAAATACGAAGATGTTTGCATTCCACATATCCCCATTATCTTGAAATGAGGTTGAAAACCAGATGGCATGTAATTTCTTCTGCCCTACTTCACTTTCTCCCACAATTCTATCATTAGAAGGTGAATGGGATATGTAAGAAAAACCTTAAACCTAGCCCTCAGATGTCTTGCAGCATGGCTACATTTTTTGCACTACTGCTAACAAAGCATACACCAAAATGCTATCCTTGCTAAATGCATCCTTGCTAATTAGGGACACCATTTTCTCTCCCTGTGTAAGTCATTCCAAACTTTTAGCTCACCTGGTAATCAACTCAGACATGTTTTCCTGCAGCTCTCCTACTTTATCTGCAAGGATCTCTCTTACTAAAGAAATCATTGTTGTTCCCTCAAGAAGCCGGATTCACCAATTACTCTAAATTACCGCAACGTGTCAGTTTACTTGAAAAATTATTACCTGTCCTTGGAACAGTTTGACCCTACAGTCCACAGTGTGTGCAGTAAACACCAGGGTTTTATTACATAAGTGGTAAAAGCTACAGGAAACACACAAAATAAAAATCAGTTGTAACTATGAGAAGCAATGCAGATATGCAACCTCATATTCCTCAGTTTCTTTCCTACTTCTAGAAGAGTTTAATTTTCTTTCAAGAGAAGAAGTATAAAACACTTCCTTGACACTTGTCCCTCCTTAATTTGGAAGTGCTATGTGAAGAAACCACAACTAAGTTGCCAAGAATATTTTTCTTAAACTCAACACTGGATCACATATAAAGCACAAAAGGCAAGTATCTGTTCCACTGTAGTTTTCACTATCTGCATGGATTTCTGCATACAGTTATATTTTGATTCAGTTATATTCATTTGCCATTCCAATGTCTGCCTTTTGACAATTAGTCAGATTTCAGGGACACCTACATGGTTCAGCCTTGTCCACTCGGACACTGCTAACAGGCATATGCTGACTCACTCATCTGGGTGCCTCTCCTCACCTGAGAGATTTAACTAAGCCCCAGGCTTCAAGTTTTATTTAAATATATCCATGGGAAACCCTGATAAACAGCTATGATCCACTAAAACCTTCCTGCATTCAACAAATAATTTAGACAGAATTAGCAAACACTTATCAATCTGTGAATCTCTCTTCCCAACAAAGACACACAGATAATGATAAGCACCTGAGTAATTATTCTTACAACACAGACAGCCACTACATAAAATAAAGCATCTTGTCTAAATTCCTGGAGGTAACTACAGAGTGGAATACCCAAGGCCCTGAACTATCACAACCTGAAAATACAGAAGGGGCTCCCACTGCAAGGTGAGAAAATTCCTCCTCTCACTCAGAGGAGTCACTATCTAAAAATGGCCACAGTAATCAAAACACTGGACAGGCATGTTTGCACTGCTGAGGAATGCAAAATAAAGCCCACATCCACCACAAGTTCTAGACAGCCAACAAAGCATGGACAAGCCAGTACCTAGAACTGTAAAATCATGTCACATATAAGAATTAGTTGCTTTCAACATCTACAATTAAAGCAATTGCATCCCCTTTGGCTTTTTTTCAGTTCAAATGTGACTGAAGTTTTAAAGGAACCTAACAAATTATACCATACATGCTCAAACCCTAACAAATAACAAATCATCCGCATAAAACATTAGAAAAGCAATTATTATATTTGAATTACAGAGTTTCTGCTTATCAGTAACATAAGCTGAAATAAGGCTATTCTGGGGGGGAATAAAAAAAATTTAAAATTTAACATTAATTTTGGTTAGTAAGAAACAGTTTCTTGGAAACTAAACAGAAAGACATGAATTTGCATCTTCCCTTGCTTTACAAAGTACAGGTAGTAAGGTGTTTAATTTAGTAAGTAGCACATATATCTGAACAATTCTACAGCTTAGCATATAAATATTCAGTTCTGATATGCACTGCATTATAAATTCTCATTTATGGGCCAATTTGTTTCATTTACAATTTGACAGTCTAAATTAGACAAAAAAACCATAATTTCATTAGAACTCAGAAAAACAACAGAAAGTAATTTATTAGCTACAACAATCTTATGTCACATAATGTCTTCAATACACATTTTTCCTTTAAAGTAATTAAACAGTGACATTTGCAGTTTACCGAAACTAATTCTAGCTGTCACAGCCATCAAGATTGTGTGCTTCCAGCTTTAATTTTATTGACTAGGAGAAAACACATTTTTTGCCTCAACTGTTTGCCAGCTTCGAATAAAATATTGTAATGAAAATATAGGGTGGCTTTGTGCAGATGCAAAAAGATCCCAAAAAGCCCATTCACTTGCTTAAGACATTTCAAACTTAACTACTTTTTTCTTCAGTAATTTTTGCCTCCCTTTTTAAACTTAACTGCTTTTTAAGTTTCAAGTAACTTTTGGCAAATGAAACTGTTTTCTTGTATTTGGTTCAAGGTATCTGTTAACAGTGAAACAGCAGTCGCTAACTGGTAACAGACCACTGACTACCTTTGAATTCAGCATGCAGAACTGAATGCAAAACCTCAGGTGACAACATCATGAAAAAACGTAAGCAGAGTGTTATCTTTCAGAAAGCTACTTTGTATTACCTCTTTGCAGAGTTTTACCTATAAAAGGGAAGTCTCACAAATTGCAAGTAATCAGAAGTTGAGTCACTTTAATGCTCAATCAGCTATCAGTCCTTCAACAGAATATCACCTGAAGAAGTTAATTTTACAGACCTGGTATTTCCCTGTACTTCTTTATTCTCTGGTAACACCCAATGCCTTCAAGCTTCACTATGGCTATGCATAACACCGATTTCTAAGACACTGGCAGAGCCTCAAAGCAGCAGCGACTCCTAACTGTTGAAGTACAGTAGCAGCGGTCCCTAAATTCAGTTCAGATCTTCAAATATAAAAGAAAACTAATTACAAGGCCATGCAGACAAAACACAACATTCTTTTGAAATATCAGTTATAAAACTGAGGGGGGGGGGGGAACAAACCCACTAAATATGCATATGCTGTATTTAATGAAACATTTCTGCAACAGGCTAAAAAGCCAACCCGAGGCTCAGAAGCAAATGGTCTTAAAAAGCATGAGCTAAACAAATGTTTCCATTAACATGGAAACAAAACAACCATGAGTTAATGCTATGCAAAGGCATTTTGCTGCACAAAACTAACAGCAAACTGATCTTTACCATCTATTTCCAGGTCTCTCATCACTGCCTTTACCAAGATGACCTGTTTACATCAGATCTGCAGTTTATACAAACTAGAGGTTGGAACAATTATTGTGTATTTACAAACTTAAGTAGAATCCCTCATTTTCTTAGTACAAACCATTGGATGCCTGACTATTTTTCGTCTACGAAAGTTAACTTTATTTCCAAAACTATCTGCAAACAAAATCTGCATTCAGTTTTAGCAGGAAACATCAGCAGTGGGTGAGGGGGAAAAAAAAATGGATGGAGGTTTTACATCAAATCCAAGTTTAAATAAGAATGTGTCTCACATGATTTAGCACAGTACTATTCTACCCTGAAGCTTTTTACTTCTGTGGCATTTTAGGTTTGCCTAGATCTTGGCCAGAAACAGCTGTGTCCTCCATGACTGTCCATCTGAGGCACAGTCAAGAGTCAATCGGTAGCTAATTCTGCCTAAAACAGCCAGAGGAAAACCAGCAAAATATCACATCACTAACTTATCTGTAAGTGCAAATCAAATAAGGCATAGTTTTGCGCAGTGCATTGGGAAGGGGGAGAACCATGCATCTTTGACTCACCTCCTCCCCTTAGCCATGTAGTCCCTTCATAAGGAGGAGGGATCAGATACCTACCTTCTGCCTTATCTCATTTTCTCTCTTTTTAAGGAGGTGTTAAGATCCCACAGAAAGCAATGGTACTCCAGCTGCTCCCAAGTGGCTAGGGGTATCACCTCATAAATTGTCCTCAAGAAAGAAGACCTGGAGGGCTCTAGTCTCAAAATATTTTCTTAGCTACTCTTAAAGGCAAATATACTTTCATTTTCTATATGTAAGCAATTTCTTCAGAACTTGCTAATAGTCGAAAGAGCTTGTGCAGAGAACATACAGCAGAAACACTGAAAAAACATGTTAAAAGTCAGCTAGCAGATTAGATATAACATGATAAGCTGCAGTTCTCTACTGGTTGTAATCATGAGCAATCCATTAGGATAACCATAAAAGACCTAAGAAAAATGCAATGATAGTATAGTCTAAGTCAGTTGTGAAAGGTTATTTTGCATTTGCATACCCCAGTATTTGAACAATTCTCACAAACACCACAGCAGGAACAGTACAAGCTAATGCAGCTTTACTACCTGCGGCAGTTGGCATAGAGGGAAAGTTTAATTTCTATTTCTGCTATGCTTCAAATCTGCAGTATGGCATCTGCACCCCTACTGGGAAAAGTTTTTGAAGTCCAAGATGGAAAAAACTCCTTTGGCAACCACTAGTCAACTGGATTTAGCATAAAGTCTTTCTGTATCTGTAAGTCAGCTGTGTTGCCAGTTAATCCAGCAATTCCAGAATCATCTTTGTATGCTTATTTCTCTCTTTGCAGAGGGAGAAGTCTTGCCTCCTTTACAAGGACATCAAGAGTTGGTACTTATGCAGCAAAATGCAAAGTACAGGCAGCTCGAGAATTAAGTCTCCCTACTTCCCTTGCACACCCGGTGCTGTTTGCAATAAAAGCAGCATCGTTAGCTTGCCGTAGTTAGTTCCGTGAACACAGAAGACAGCCACTTCCCCTCGTCTCTAGCCCTCACCCCCCGCCGGCAGGCCGGTCACACAACTCCTCTCCCGAGGGTCACGCGCAGCACACCGAGCGATGTTTGCACGCTGGGCCAGAGGCCCCTCGCCCGGTCACCGCTGCGGCCGCAGCCAAGGCTTCCGCTAACGGCTCACGACCGCCTTCCAGCGATAGCGGCACTAGCCGCCCGACCAGGAGTCGCTTCCTGGCCCCTCTCCTCCGGACCGCGCTGCCAGCGGCGCCGCAGTCCATGACTCACCCCGCCCGGCGGCACCGGCCGGGCGGCGCCTAGCAGCTCAAGTTTCCCAGCGTCGCCGCCGGGGAGGCTTGGCCCGCCGCAGCCCTACGGGCGGGACACGGAGCGGGGCCAAGCCCGGGCTGCGACGGCGGCATCCGCATCCCCCGCGCCCTGCCAGGCCTCCGCGGCCGCCCAGCCATAGTGGGCCGGCTGCCGGCGGCAGCAGCAGGAGAGATCCAGAGACCCCGCCGCTGAACGCTGCCAGCTGCCCCCCTGCCCGCAGCCCGGTGAGCGGGACACGCGGCGGCCCCCCTCCCCACTGCTCACCCTTGACTTTGCCGAAGGTGCCGACGCCGAGCGTGTCGCCTAGGATGTAATGCCCGATCTTCACTCGCCCGTGCTCGTGCTTCTGTTTATCAGCCGCCGCCGCCGCCATCTTTAGCCAAGGGCCGATTCTGCGCATAGTACCCGCCCGCGCCGAAGCCTTAGCGGAGGAGGAGGAGCAACCACACAAGACGCACCCGCGCCGAAACCGAGAAGCGAGCTCCTGTTTTCAGCGCCCTCCCGCTTTCTCTGGGACAAACCATTGCGGTTCGAAAAGGGGAGTGCCGGGTCGGCCGAGCGGTGCCGCGGGGGTGCGGGTCTTGCCCGCAGATAGCTGGAAGGGGGAGGTCCACGCTGTTCTTGGTGCGGGGTGTCCGTCCTTGTGTCGAGGTGAGCCGGTACAGGGAACACATCCGTAGCTGTAATTAATAAACCTTGCTCGGTTTTCAAACCACCCATACTCAGCAGTAAAGGAAGGTCCGTGACATTACGAGATGAAGAAGGCTGCTGTGGCCATGTTCCCGCCTCCCTCACTGGCGCCATGGGCAAACGCCGTCCCAACCTTTAATTATGGTGATTCAGGAGTATAAGCTGCTTCAAGATCAATTCTACTAAAACATGAGTGTTGGGATCCTAAGACAGAAACGTAGCCACCTTCAAAAAACCTGATGTCTCAAGTTTCTGTACTTCTTATCAACCACATAAATTAAATGTGCATTCTCTCCCTTCTCTCTTCCTCTTCCCTGGTCCAAATCCAGATCCCATTACAGGCATACAAAGAGAAGTAGGACCTTCTTAACTCCTACTATCTTGACCAGATGACATGGCCTTCAGTTTGTTTCACCAACACATTCATTCACATTGTATTTAGGCCTTCCTTCCGTTGGTTTATTGTATGGTGTTTTCTACATACCCAAGACTATTATTTTATTGTTGACTGTAACTGGGTTATTTTTAAATCACTTTCCAACCCTACCTCCAAAGAAACAGATGAATCTGGAGGAGTAACAATTGTGTGAGGTATTTATATATGGGGAGATCCACTTAAGAGAAAGGTTATCAGGAACTCCCATCCCTTCACATCCTCTCCCCAGTGTTCCAGGCTAACTGAAATGCTTTCTCTCGCCTACTCTAAGCACAGCCCCTGAATGTGCTTGCAAATAGATAAATAAATATAAAGGTTTGAAAATGTGCAGACATCAGGGACTGAACAATTTTTTCTAGTAACTGTCCTAAATCTGATTCAGAGATCATTCAGTGTTACTTATATTACAGTCATTAATGTAACAGAAAGTTGGAAGCAGAAATTCTGGTCCATGGGAAATCTTGCTACTTTAAAACATCCCTCTACCCTAAAGGGGTAACAAAAATAAACTCTATCTGTTCATTACTATGGAAGAAAAAATACGAAAGAAAATATAAAGGAAATGTAAAGAATACTTTTCTTTAATTTGATAAAATCAAGTAATTTTTTCAGCCGCTGCCAAAACATAGACCAGTAAGGAATGTAGGGGCTGCTTATAAGATCTATGCTGCTAAAAATTGCATGACATGAAGTAAATTAACATTTAAAATGGTAAAATAGTCAAAACCAGGAAAGTAAAACATATGTAATTTTTACTTGAGTGATTTAGAATTTTAATTTCAAACATTTTCCTAAGGATCATAATTGAGCAGAAAATGTGGGAAGCCTTCAACCTGCTTTAATTGATCGGTATAAAGTTTTAATATCAATGTCATAAATTAACGTTTAAAAAAACTATATAGCACAGGAAAAGCTTCAGTAAGCCTGCATTAATGTGGAGAAGGTGCCAGATTTTTCACTTCCTGACTTCTGAATTCAGATAAGTTAATTATGTACTTTCTGAACATCACCTAAACAGAAGTATTCCCGCAGCAATTCTAATTTGAATCGCAATTCACGCTGAGCATCAGCAGGCTTGTGAATCATGTTGCTGTGCTTTTTTCCTTTTTTTTTTTTCTCCTTTGAATTAGAAGAAAAATAGAGAGTACAGAAATCTGCTAATTTCTCTGTCACAGAACTTCCTGTTGTCTATTGTAAGACCTGTCTGTTCTTAACAGTGCCTTGACATATGTACGTAAAGTACACGGAAGGGAGACAAAGAAGCATCAGGCTTTTTACCCATCTGTATCTATGTGATTTCCTACAGTTCTGCTTGAATGCAAGTGGCATCCCATATTTTTAAGGAAAAATAGAACAAGTTCACAGCTGTTAGTTTCCACAATGACTTGTGGAATGACTTTTAAATGACTTGAAATTCAGTTCTAAAATAAAAGGCCTTGGCTTGAAAAATGCTAGCGTTAAGTTATTTAACATTGACTAACATAAACTCAGCATGTTTTTAGTTTGTGGCATATTTTATCTATCAACAGTCTGCCTCCCATATCTCACAGCAGAAGAATAATCAGCATCAAGGTTAGACATCGTTTCATTGAAAATGTTCTCTGTAGAAGGTAATAGTTTCACGTCTGAGAAGCCTTCAGTGGTGCCATAGAAGAATCCACAAAAGAGAGAACCAAGAACCAAGAACAGTTGACAGACATCACAGAAATACAAAATCAGACATGTAAATAAAACAAAAATTCAGTTACAACTATACCTAAGCAGATGACAGGGCTCCAATGATCAATTACACTTTGAATTCTGATGAGAGGTCAGACCTTTAGAGGTGACTAATGTGACTTGATATGCAAGCTGCATGGGCTTTATCCCATGTTGCTGCTTATTGTTGCTAAAAACAACATACAAGCTGAGAGCAGTATCAGTATTTTTCTTCATTTATTGATCTTTTGGAAACATACATTATTGCAGCCAGGTGGGAACTCCGGTTTGAGTTTTGCTTTGTTTCTTTCTCCCTCTCCCCTCTTTTATTTTTCTCCCTTCATCTTCCTGTAAAATGCTTGTATTTGCAAAGCAAGGTGATCTAATAGTGACCCAAGATCCCATCCTGCCAACTTGTCAGTGGTTTGGTGATTACTTTCTTTCCTCCAGGCTATTGTAGACTGGGTGGGTTAAGTCCAGTACAGAACAGTAAAGTTGAAGGATGTCTATAAGAGTATTCAGAAAGGGGCACTGACTCCAAGTTAGAGGCTGTGTGTAAGGGCTTAAGAATTTGAGCACTAACCTGGAGCATCTAAACACCTGTGTTTTGTGCAAGATCTTACGGCTTTGTGGAAGGGGCTAATCTGTAACATTGTAGGAAAAGCTGTATATGCAGGCTCATTTGTGTAAGTACTAATACAAATGTGTATCAAAAAACAGTAAACTGTTTTTGAATGGTATACAATCTACACATACTATTTCACACCTAGAATATGGTGCACTAATTAAGGCAGTGTGAAAATGAAACAACACACAGACAGCCACTTACTGTGCGTGCTGTATCATGCATAGCTTACTGATGTCTAACTGCACAGATTCAGATGATGAAGTTTGTAATATGTTGAGGTTGCACATGCAGAGTTTTAGATTGGGTTTATTGCTTTGATTGCTATGAAAAATAGAGAAGCATAAATAAAAATACAGACTATCATATAGTAAAGGAAAACAAAAGTTTGAAATGAAATCTGACTTTATCACTGTTAAAACCTACCATATTTTTCTCATTCATCTCCCAAATCAAGTGCAAAAATGCCTAAGGAATACGTAAATAAAATTCTACCAAAAATAACAGAGTTGGAAAGAACAAAATATCACCTGATATTCTGATTTCAGATATTTTGTGTTGATGACTTGAAATAATTTCCCCTTTCTCAATTTCCATCAGCTGTTTTGTATTTCTGATTGTTTTCCTATATTCTGGTATATATATTTAAACTATATCCAATATTCTAACTGAATGTTAAATGTTGCTTCCCTGATTTCAGAAAACCCAAATAAAGTTGCACTTGTTTGGATAACAGGTAAAAAGCTGTTAACAAATACACATTTCTCCTATTAAGAAGTAGTTAAACATATGACATCTGTTCGCTTGCAAAGTACTGAAACAGAGTACTTCACTGCTGTAGTGCTTGACTCAGTTGGGGGCAGAGTGCTCAGCAGTTACAGGAGAATCACAGGAAATACTATGGCCGATTGACTCTAATATAATTTAAATGTTGATTAAGGTTAAACTATTTGAATACCTAAACAAACACTTTCATAAAATGTCTCAGTTCATTCATGTATTGCCTGATTAACTCTTCAGAGTAAAACAGACAAATCACAAAACCTACGTTACTGCAATCTGACAACAGTAAATCAAACAGCGCAATATTAAATGACAAAGTATTTAAATGCAATAAAAAAACACAAACAACATCAAACCTGAATAAGAGAAAGGACATACTGGCAAATTACTACCTTGGTCCAGAATATATGGAAGAAGTAATGAGAAATGGAGGATCATTGAAACTCCTTGTGAGTCAGCCCACTGAGGCCTGCAGTAGCTGGATCAGAGCCTCCTCATCCAGCCCAAAGTGGAGATGACGAGGCTCTGCACTGCTGGCGCTGACTGTACATCCTCCACCAGATGCCCCAGCTCCTGCTGAACACACGGCAGCAGGGGATCAAGGACAGTGGGGTGAACGCGGAAGATGAAAGCCCAAACGTACACATGGAAGCCGTCCAATGCATCCATGCGAAGGTGTCCCGCTGCTGGAGGCTGGGGTGCTACAGGGCCATGGAGGCCTTGGGCGGCTCCTTGTGCCACGCCACTACAGTCAGGCAGAAGAGTAATGCCGCTGCACATGGTTACAGGAAAACTTCCACAAACTAGTAGTATGCCTGCAACACCAAAAAGCCATGAGGGACAGGAGATCACAATACATATCTCTGGGACATTGTGCACAAGCTACAATTTACTTCCCCAGGCGCACGCGGCAAGAGGGTCCTTCACGTAGCGCCTCCTGCCTCCCTTGGAGGCGTCAGGACAAAGTCCCACAAGCTCTCTCCAAACCCCAGCACTGCTGGCAGCCCTCTGGGCTCCCCGGCTTCCTGCCACGGAGGGTCACGGGCAGCAGTCTCCTCTCGGGGATCTTCTTCTACCTAGGGGAGAAACCCAGCGTATGGCTGCCTCCAGGCCCAAGCACCGGCTGTCGGTCTGCCTGCCAAAGGTGGCTGCGCCACAGACACCCAATGGAGACCCCACAGGACGTGGTCCCTTTCCCAGAACGGGTTGTGTTTCAAGGTCCGCTCGATGACATTTACAAGTCCCTTCCCGTGCAATCCATTCCATAGTGCTATGGTTTCTGCCAAAGCTGGAAACAGCAGCAGAGATACAGGCCTGGAGCAGGCCAAAACAGGCTTTTGGGGGGAGCAAAGGGAGCACCGAAGTAGGACCTGGCGTCCTTAGAAGCGGCAGGCGCTGTCATCTGTGATAACAAGGACTAACAAAGGAAAGGGCAAGAGCCGAGTGCCTGATGGTAAATCATAGCAGGGATGGGAAGGAGACCCTAATGGGAGCATCAACATCCACCTGCTCCCTGAACATTGTTAATGAAACTGAGGACTTTTTTCTCCTTTCTTCCGTCCTTATCTTCTCGTGCTGTCCCATCGTTAGACCTAGACGCCTCTTGAGAGCCAACGGCTCTCCTTGCTGGCTCTGAACTGTGGAGCTTTTCCATGGCCAGACACAGGAAGCCCCCCAGCATTTTGTTTATCCCCACAGACATTGGTTTTGAAAACCGAGGACAAGAACAGGCTCCGCATCTCTCGCCCTGCTGTGTCCCTGACCCGCAGCGCTGGCTCCCTGTGCGTTGCAAACAGCATCCACGCCTTAGCCCCACACAGAGCTCCGCGGGGCAGCTGTAAGCCCCTGGGTCACGCCAGGGTGCGGTGTTTCCAGAGAGCAGCAGCTCTGCTTCAAGCACAGCCCCCCTGAGGAAAATGCTGGTGCAAGGCATCCCCGCCGTTTGCCAGGGAACCGAAGCCGAGAGGCTTGTGATTCGGCTCCTCCGTGGGACTGAGCCTCACCACGTCTCGTGCCCATGTTCGTGAGCCCCACGGAGTAACAAGAGCCACTGTGGGTGCACCCCATCCCTTGAGTCCCATAGCTCAGGAACACGGCACTGCCGAGGCTGGTCCTGCACTGCAGGTTCTGTGCTGAGTTTGAGAGGGTTCTGGGTGGAGGAGGTGGCAGACCCAGCGGGCACGTCAGCAAATGGTGTGCGCAGCACCGGGAAATGCGGGAGAAAGCAGCACAGGTGGGGATAGCAATGCCACCGGCATTGCCAGTACCACTGACACTTCTGCTGCAGTTTTTATGATGTTGCTTATTTACTGAATAATAATAATAAATAAGAATGAACAATAATAAAAAATAACGATAATAACGACAACAGTAATGGTAACGGGGCCGGATGCCGGATCTTTTGGAGATTGGCTCAGCCCCTGCTGGCAGCCTGGCTGTGTGTTGGCCGGGCACTGAGGCAGCCTCCCGGTGTCACGGACGGCGGGGTGGCTTCTTGGGGGGCTGGGAGGGGTCCTCGGGGCTGCCAGCCCTCCTCTTCGGGGCT
>WYDI02008113.1:0-11903 GCA_009867235.2 Psittacus erithacus | reverse complement strand
CTCTTCTCCAGGCTGAACAGCCCCAACTTTCTCAGCCTGTCTTCATGCGGGAGGTGCTCCAGTCCCCTGATCATCCTCGTGGCCCTCCTCTGGACTTGTTCCAGCAGTTCCATGTCATTTTTATGTGACAGGAGATGCCATATGAAGAGCTCAACTGCATGCAGCTAGTTTATCTCTCTAATTCTTTTTCTTTAAGAAAACATTTGGCTTCCCTTCCCTTTTCCTAATGCTGAGAGTGGTCAATATTAACATCACTGCTAGTCAATGAACCTAGAATGATTTGAGATGCCAATCTCATTCACATACACACAGCCTTGCTCTTTTCTTACAGCAAAACTACTATCATCAGCCACCAGACCATCTTCCCACAAACATCTCCGAACTCTCTCAGCTCTCTGAAAATCCAAAGAAAAATGACATTTCCTAATGGGGTGAACTGTATGGCTTGGTTTTGACAAGGTAAAAAACGCCCATGAATCATCATCTGTAGCACATCACCTCTCCCTGTATCCCACTAAGCCATTCCTTCAGGTCGTTTGAGAAGTCAGTCCCAGGAAAAAATATCACAGAGCTGGCAGAGAGGCATTAAATTGATTTTCCAATGAAAATGATGGCTTCATGACAACTAGGCTGAAGGTCTGTTGTGGTATGTTTGCAGAGCACTTTGTGCAGCAGAGCCATGACCTATTTTCATACTAGATGCTAGTGTGATCAAGAAGACACAAAATGTTTTATGGTTTCCATAAGTTTTCCAGCACGGTTAACATACTATTACTACAGGAAAATGCTTTTCATTCTGTTGGTTCCACACATTGCATATATGATTATAGTATCAGTAATATTGATCATAACATTGCTATGAAACATGAAGTAGGCTCTTTGACACATTACAGACCCCCCAGAAAATAGGAAAGATAACTTGTCCACTGCCTTTTAGCTCCAGCCTTGTTCAGCTCTTACTGCTCTCTCAGATTTCTTTATTACCTTCCTGTACTACATCCCAGTTGAAATTCAATTGCAGCTCCTTCAAGACAAAAAGAGGAACCTCTGGCTTTGTTTCTGCACTAATTCTACTTAATACTACTACTACTTCCCTGTTCAAGACAGCTGTAAAGAAAATCCCTCTCCACATTGCCATGCCAATAGTCCTTATCAACCAGAAGCGTGTCTCAACTGAGTGGCCAGCACTGGCTGCCTCAGAAAAAATACAAAACTTCCACAATTGTGCATTAATTCCCCTTAAGGAAGTTTGTTCCTAGTGACAGGATGCTAATGGTCAGCTTAAGCATCCATATACAGAGGTAATGGAATTAAGGACTATTTGCAGTGTTTAGGAGGCAGCAGGCAATACGGTTAAGAGGGAATCAATGAGATGCTTAAAAAGCATCATCGTTCACAGACATGTTTTCTTGGTTTTAAGCTTTCATTCTGTTCCTTTCAATAATTCATGCCAAGGTGATCTGGGTCCTCAGAACTTGTATAGCCAGAGGGGAGGAGAGTTGTATGTACAACCTGAGCATCATGATCCAAGTGTATATATTTTAGGTACTTATGTCCTTATAAAAGACTACGCTTTTCCCTTCCTGAAGGCATAGTCTGTTTCTGAAAAGTGATTTTCATATTGCCAGCATTAGCTTACCCAGATTCTCTGCTTGGGAAAGTGCTCAGCTAGACTAGGACCAATCACTCAGCAGTGTGGACAATCCTGGTGTGCTTGGGCGAAACAAAAGACAACCAGGCAGGTTGTCTTCTGATAGTTCTTTCTTAAACCAGAAATATTTGATGGGGTGAAACCATGGCTGACTATGTATTTTAGCATAGGGTGGAAGTTTGTCAGCAAGCCCTCAAAATAGTCTAAGTTAGCCTGGAGTCCTCTCCTACCACTCTATTAAAACTACAAATCAAGGCTGCCACAAGCTGTCCCATGGGCTGACAACCATGACACAGCATGGAATACAAGCACAGCTGGACTGGATTGGAAAAGCTAACACAGTAGGCTGCCAACAACAACAGCCACAGTATTTCTCCAGCACGCTTCCATATCCCCTAGTAGCTTGTGTGCTGAAAACACATAGACTTTTAGATCCAACACCTTGCACCAGGGAGTCCAACAGCAAAACTCCCCTGAACTGCATCCCCTTTGCTTAAGGTGATAATATATAACTAAGCTAAGACTTCCAAGGGGAGTTTGGAAGGCTCAGATTACACACAAACTAGAAAATGAGTAATATGTACTTACGCATCTTAATGGAACTGCCAATGGCCAATTTGGTGCACTTTAGACCCCTATTAATAGCCAGGCTCCATGGGCAGTTGAATAAAACACACTTCCCTGGAGTGATATAATAGCAAGGGAGGACTGACCAGGGATAAATCCTGTTTGTCTGAGTTGCTCAGTAACATGTAACTACTCTGCAAACACAACTGTTGTTTCATAAGTTCCTTCTGAGCTTATCTGTTGGACGAAGTGTTAAGCATATTGACCAGGTGGTGCCTTTTGTGATATGTTTATTTTATTAGTGCATGTCCTTGAACTAACACTGCATTTCATACGTACCTGTCAGGTACTGAAAGAACTCAGCATCTGGGACTGAGAACTCAGGAGAGGGTAGGTGGGAGGTAGAAGGGTGCATTTCAGTACTGATAGGGAGCTGCAACTCTACCCATGCAAAAGGCAGAAACACAAGTGGCTTACCTTGTAGAGGACATATTTACACACATTTTACTCTTCAAAACCAATATCGAAGTACCAGGCTGGAGTCAGTCCCATGTCAAATCTCCCTGTTTTTTAACTAATAACAATGCCATCTGCTTTAGCCTGTGAGGCTGTCCCTGTTAAGTGAAACATTTAGGGATAAAAAGACATACTGGGCTATCCTCCAACAGTTTACCCTTAGCCCAACATAGACAGGTATATAAACTGGCCTGTAATTTCTGTCTGTGAACTGTGACTCATGGCACTAATACCAGCGTGGCTCTTTCAGGCTGATGGGTTGGTCCTGGTGTAGCCTAATGACTGTAAGGATACCATGGCCATTTCCTAATGCATCCTGGTTTGCAGGCACCTAAAGAGTGTGCAGCCTGCACACACTGCCTTACATTCATTGCTTCCAGAGGAGCAGAAAGCCTTGGGCTGATCTGGATTCAGGCAGCTCAGCTAAAGAAGCTGAGCAACAAAAGACACTCCAGCACAGTGAAGGGTTAATCAGGTTCTCAGCTGCTAAATTGAAAAGTTACAAAAGAGAAAGAAAGGTACCTTGAGAAGCATGTGCTTAGCACTGACCTCTCTGTCCTGTGGTCCCACTTTGGGGGTCCCTGAGGCACTTCTCAGCATCCTCCAGTAGCTGACTTGTCTTCAGGCTCAACCCTGCAGTCAGGGACCAGGTAGATCCAGATGCACTCCAAGGACCTGTGGGGCTCCCTCCGAGTCAGCACCTTCTTCATCCTCTTGCTTCTCTTTCACTCCCGACTTCTGTATCTTTCTTCTTTCAGTAATGCAGCTTCAGTAACCCCACAGGGCAATGATGACTGCAGCTCCTCCAGTCCTCTTTTCCCGGCATGTTGCAAATGGAATTGTAGCAAGGAAAACTTTGTGTGGTCCTCAGGGGCTCTCTGAACTGAAATTGCTGCTTTGTTCCATAACTAGCAAGTGCCTCGTATTTTAAATAGCCTTTTTTGTCAGACACAAATTTTAGAGGTCACCACAACACTTTGCAGTCGTGATTCTCTTTGCATGTGCAGAGAGTTGGCAGCCAGAGTGATTTTCTTCACCCTATCCCTCCAGTTGCCCACAGCTAGTGGCCTCATACACGTTCGGTCCCGCATTTATCAATGTGAGGGATTGGTTCTCTCCAGCACAAATAAAAGCAGAGCAGTTCAGCTGGGAACCTCACAACTTCTGGGTTTGTGGCTCCTCACTTCTGTTATAAGATGGACGCAGAGATCACTAGCTCATTTCCCATTTCTCACTAAATGTCTCGGTAGGAAAACAACATTCCCTAACAAGTGCTATGGAACGTGTTCTCAGCTCATTTGAATGCAGCTGGGGCTGAAGTTTGATGCTTATTATAAACCAAGCATAATTAGCATACAGCCATCAGGTCTTTTATCAGGGTTTTATCCCATGGCATCAAAAACTCCCCAGCTTCACTCTGCCTTTTCTTTCTTTTCTTTCTCCTCCTCCCCCTCCACAGTGTTTTCTTTTCTTTCCACTTTCTCAAGCCATAAAGGACCTCCTGGGTTTTTTGTGTTTCTGGCTACTTTGTTTTCCTTTATGAGGGATTTGCCCTTCTCTTCTCAATTCTCTTGACTGCTCCCCATCTTTCTTCCATGAGCCAAGAAATTCCTGACAGCTGCACTTCCCATCTTGTGTTTTGCTGTCATCATCATTTTGTTTGTGTGCATGCATGCGTGTGTGAGAGAGAAAAATTCAGCCAGCCAAGGAACATGGCTTGAATCCTACGCTAATTGGAGGTGAAGGGAAACACTCCATCCTTCCTTGCCACAGACGGTCCCCTGAGGTCTGACGGCTGTAGTGCAGTGGCAAAGCCCAAGCTCACAGCCCCAGAAGCACCTGAGAGAACCCAGGGATCTGTGCTTTGGCACACACACTTTTATCACTGCATCTGTTGAAGCCATGCGGCTGCACTTCTCCCTGAATGGTTTTGCTGTTGATCTGCACTGGCTTTCAACTTTTATAGCAGGCAGCTGTGCTCCATGAAGAGACTGGGCAGGATTTAATCAATAGATGTTCAAAAATTGTCTAGTTTTTCCCCTTATTCACTCTCTGGACACGCAGCACATCTTTCTCCCCCTACACGCACTAGCTGGTTTTCAGTCCCTTGCCCTAAGACCTGTACCAGCAACTGTACAGCTGGTGCTGGTGCTGTGCCAAGGTCAGATGCTCTCCCACATTGACTACAAATTGTAACCAACAGCGATCTTGGACAAGCAAGAATCACTGTTGATTTAAATCACTGGTTTTCAATAAGAATAACTACTAAAACCTACAAAGTCTATCCATAACCCGCTACCTCTGAAAAATCTCTGTCTCTCTTTATGACTCAGCATCTGGTAGACAGCTGAATCCAAACTCGTATAGCACCATATTAAACCCTTCTCCAGAATAATTTCTAGAACTGTACTAAACCACAAAAGCAGTTGAGTAAAAAATGCAGTAAGTCACAGTATCATAGCAACAATGGTAAAATATGTGCTTCCTGCTTATTCACTTTGATTAAGAAAATTATTCACAAGGCATCAGATGTTTCAAAAGAAACCCATCTTGTGGTCTGTTAATAAGAACAATATACTCGAGGCTATTGGGAGAGGTAGCTTTCAAGGCTGAAAGGCACTGCCAGTTAGTTTCTATAGGAAGTTGATAAGACCCTACACACATTTCTTAGCTTGATATTTGATGCTGCCTGTCACTTAACATTCGCGTCCAGAAAGCACTTAAGTACACATTTAATTTTAAGCATACAAGGGGTGACATAAAATTCAACATGAGTACTTCAAGTTGAGTCCATTTTTCATACTTCAAATATTTTTAGTTGCTGTGTTGGAACACAGCTCAGAGAAGTAACAATGTGCTTACAAGCTTAGCAGCAGAAGTGGGTTCAGTGCCTCTCCTCTCCCCACCACCTCCTTCCTCTGCAACCCATTCTATCCATCCTTGAGACCACCAACATTCCCTCTTCCCTTAGTCTCCTTGCGGTACTTTCTAAGCTCTGCCTTCCAATGTTGCAGTCTTCTCATGGCACTGGGTTCTTGGGCTTGCTCCCTGCACTGCTTCCTTACTACTAGATACTGGATGTGTGTAAAGCCCAAGTGAAAGTGCCCCTGTCAGCTTTTTATGCCCTAAGGGCACTTCCACATCAACACTTCACACATAACTCATCCAATGGTAAACGTACCCAGCACAAACCTGAGTGATATCAAGGAGAGGGTAAAATGGAAGAATAGTCAGCCCATTGTCATTCAGAGTCATAGCGAACCATGGTGCTTCCTGACCAAAAAGCTGATGAAGGTTGCCTGAAGACAACTGGAATCTGAATTACATGAATTGTTGATAACCCTCAAAATAGCTTGGTGGCCACCATGCCTCAGAAATTTGGCTCAGAAATTTCACAGTAAGGGCTTTTTTTCTCAACTGTAGACATTACATTGATATTTTGTCTTGAGTGCAAACACATGCATGTGACACCCCCAAGCACTACGATGTCTCACTTGAGGAATAGCTGCACTTCAGCTGTCTTTGCATAGCTTTTCAATTTTGGTGTTACTCTGGGGCCCCAGGGAAAGTCGTTCCATAAAATCCATTATAAATCATTCTTTGTCTGCACACAGTTAAACAAATGTCTCACACATTGCAGGTGTTGCTAACGCTGCTGAAAATTTAACCTGTTGATCTTAGCAAAACATCAGCATAAAGTATCAAAAGGTGTATATGTCTCTGTCTTACCATGAGGCTTGATGAGCATGAGGCAGATGCATTTCTTTAGGTATGTCCTTTGCTTTGCAAAACAAGGTAGTGGAGGACAGGATGTAGTCACAGAGGCACAGTGAGCAGATCAGATCCTTCTTGTTCATCAGTTCTTCTTCCAGCTTCTGGGAGATCCACTGGAACACAGTACAGCCGGAAGGATGTGTATCTTATAAATAAGCAATGGCAAACAAAAAGCAATTGTATTAGATCCCCAAAGCTTTACTAAGACAGATGATCCTTGAAAGTACAGCTATGATATTAAACACAGTGAAAGTATAATTCTTAATTTCTAGGCATCTGTGAGAATAATTACCATCCTTTGGGGAGTATTGTAGTGACTGTAGCTGGTAGATCTCTAAATGAGACAATATTTCCTTTTGATATTACATCATTAAGATAACTGATTCCTATACCCAGAAAAATGTTTCATATGACTCTTTCCTCCCTTTTCTTAATGTGTGCAATTGTGGAAGAGCAGCACTGTAGGGATTTAGTGGTTGTATCTCTTTATGAGTCTGAACTGTGACATGGAGGACTCAGTGAGTTTATTGATTTTAATTTCTTATATTTGTGATTTATCTTCTCAGCTTTCACTTAACAGCTGAGAATACTCATGGTGTTGATATAGAAGGTTGGCTACCCAAGGGCAAATTTCAGATCCTCATTTCTTCACCTATGTATTTTTTTTGTTTGCTTCTGGATGGATACCAGCTGTCAGGCTTTGATCCAGTCTTTGATCAAAAGTGGCTAAAGGGTGCACTCTATGAGAGAGCATTCCTCTCTCTCAGCCTTCATAGCCAGAGCTGAGAGTAGCAGGGGCCTTAAGTGTGAATATCAGACGAAAAGATCAGGCATTCCCTTTGAAGATGCTCTGTAATTGAAATTTAGATTCTGATCCCTGATTTGGTCTGATAACCCTGAACCACAAGGCATATGGTAGGATAATTTAGGGAGTAAAGGGATCTGAAAGACAGGAGTTGCTATCTGTGGAGGGCAGGATATTTTCTTTTCTTTTTCCAGGAAGACAGCTGGAATGGACCTGAAAGCAAAGGGAGAGAAAATGCAGTGAGAAAATTCCCTTTTCAGACTGTTGGGTAAGTATCACCAATTTGGAGTATTGAGGAAAAGCTGATTGACTTGGTTTAAACCAGACTCAGCAATTCTTAGGCTATTTCAGTATAGGAAGGTTTGTTCAGCCAGGTTGTTTTTCTTCCTGAAGCATTTAAGGACTAAGCTAATAAAGTGTTTAATGGCTAAGACTTCATGTGGTAACATAGGGAAGATGAAGAGCTAGGAAACAATAGTGTAGAGCTCCTGTCATCCTTGGAAGAGGAGTTTTCTCCTATGGATGCACCACCAAACTTTGATGCCAAGAGGAAAAATCTTTGTCAATGATTTGCTGTTCACCGTGCCCACGTAATTGCTCTTTCTCCCATGGCATTGCTTTTATCTTCTTCAACTTTCTTAACATCTCTGAAGCAAATATCTGTACCCTGTTGTGTCTTACATTCCAGCTCACAGAGCCACAGGCTGGATGTTGCAGCAACCTTAGGTACTGCTGCTAGGCAGAATTAATGGCCATAGTTTGCTAGGGGTAATGAACTTTAATCACAACTTTCTCACTTGATTGTCTTGGTGCAGTAACACAGGGATTTATATAAGCTTTTCTTTGAAGAGTGTTCTCTTTATCTTTCCTTGCCTCCTTTTGTCCTCCCACCTTCCCTTCCTTTCCCTTCTTTCTTCCAGCACTGCCAAGAAGGTTGTTATAGCCTTATCTTCTATTCTAAGATAGAATCAATAGCAGCCAGCTGCAGGTCACAGCTGTGTCCAAAGCCATTTCAAGTTCCCCCTGCAAAGGGCCAGAGTGCATTCATGCCCATTATGGGTGTTAGGGTGGACTCATTCATGGACTCCCTTCTTTCTGCTGTGAGATTCTCTTGCTGCAGTGCTGTTTTCGTTGGCACAGCACATAAAATGAGAAGGAAACTTTACATGGAAATCTCTCCAGCTATGGGAAACATTTTCCCATGCACATGTCCTAGCAAGAGATCTACTGCATCCATAATTGCACTCAGTACTTGGAATGTGGTGATGTCTCCAAGCTTCATGACCAAACATAGTCTTTGCCATTGCTCAAGAGTAGAAAAGGCTCCAACAGCATTAACCTATGGTCCCTTATCTACTGCTGTCCCGTCATGCTGTCCATTAGTATCTATTCGGGGAAAAGTTGTGTTGTCTGCTGCTCATGACGCCAAGCTGCCTGGCAAAGAAGAATTGTATTTGTGGTATTTCTGTTCATCTCCATCAGCTTCTTTGGCAGCAGTGAGTCAGTCTTTTGCTTTGCAGTTCTCTCCATCGCTACCTTTCTGGTCTTGCACAAGCCTTTCCTAAAAATCCATGAATGCTCACTGAAACTTGATCCATAAGATGTTCAGTGCTTCAGCTTCACTTTCTTCCAGGGATCATTTAAATAAATGATAAATAGAATACACTGTTTTATCTGATGAGAGGACAATGCACAGTTCTGCAGTTCTACAATGTTGTCCACCAGCCTGGATGTCACACCTGAGATGAGAGTCACAGTAAGCCTATTGTCAGAGGTGCCAGAATGTGCTCTTTGTACACTAGCTTCAGATTAATCCTGGTATTAGTGACTCCTGAAAACAATCACACCATGTTTTAATTAAACAAAGCACAAACAGTTCTCATTTAGACTGAGAGGGGAAATGATGAGAGTGATTTTGTCCCTCCACGTCTAATGCAGACTATGATAAGTGGAGGAACCATGCTGAATACTAATAAAATGGAACGGGAATAAAAGCCTTCACTGCAGGGAACACCTGACCATTCAGTTATGCTTCACCCCAGGTACCATTTGGGCTACTGAACAAGAGTTGCTTGCTTTTGCAATCATGATCACATACAGCTCCTCTCACAATCTCATCATGCACTAACTCCTGTCGAATTCAGTGCTTCTCAAACACATACGCCTTTCCTTGGTAAAGCTGCCTCAGGTGTCCTCTCCCTTAAAAATAAGATTTCTATTTCCATTATCAGACTGGATGCATTCACTGCTGATGGTTCTATTGCATCTGTGTGCCCAGAGTAGCACCTGCTGATTAAACACAGATGCAAAATATCCTTTTAGCACTAGGATTAATAAAATCTAAATTACAAAACAAGAGCCTTCACCCTTTTATTTTTTTCCTACTCTGTGTATTTAGTCAGGATCATTTTTTGGTTTCTTCTGGAAAATGTAGCTCAGCTTGAGTTTTGCGTGAACATCTTAATTACATCCACCAGATTAAGATATGTCTCTGCTGATCTTCTTCTGGGGGGGTAAATTAGCCCTTTAATAGCCCCATGGTAGCTTGGCTAAACTGCTTACTGTGCTGACTAAATTCATTTGTGTTAGTTTGATAGCTATCCACTACATTGTGCAATACAGAAATAATTCAAGACAATGGAGCATCATTAGCCTTTAATGATTGCACTTGCATTAGATTGTAGGTGGGTTCATGGGCTGCAGTCCAAGAGAAGCAGTTTGCTCCAGGCACCTCGGCAGAGAGATGGAGGCTAAACATGGGAAAAGGGGTATATAATTCTGGAAGGGTTTTCAGAGGGGCTTCAGGAAGAAGGAAGAAAAAGAGTTGGTAGCAGAGAAGAACTGCTGAGGTCTGAACAAAGAGAAAGCAACCACTATCAGGAACATTTCCACAGGCAGGTGTCCTACTAACATCAAGCCCCTTTTGCCACGCTCTCAAGACACTGCTGAGAGAAGCCATTGTAGCGTTACACCAACAGAGCCCTTTCCCTACTTGGGTCCTTCTTTAGCAAGCCAAGTCCTGACTCTTCTGCAGGGACTAAGCCCTGCAAAAAGACTGGGTGAGTCCAGAAGATGGAGCAGAGGATCTGCACTACAGGGAAGGCTTTTCTCTGCACCACTTGACCAGATCAGTATGCATGCAGGAGGTATACTTAAAACACTGTGCATTGACAAATCATTGCTTAAAGAAAAACTTAGCTAACCAGCTCTGGGAGATACAAATCTAAGGAAAAACATAGCCCACTGGTGTCCAGCCTAACAGTCAGTCCCTTGCTTTCAGATGCATAAGAAACTGATTTCTTCATTTAACCACAGTTTTGCCCTTCCCAGGACTTTCCACATGGCACTGAGAAGAAAATGTTCAGTCCTGGCTCCATTTACGGTGACAAAAAACACAATTCCAGGCACAGCAAGCAAAAGGCAAGATGTCCATTTTGCAGGTTACCCACTTGTACCAAAGGGAAATTTAGAACAGATGAGATGCAGAACATGAGCTAAAATTGGAGATGAGAATTAGCCTCACCTCATTGTGGAAAAAGATTTCCAGATCACCTGTGCAAACAAAGCTGGGGTGAGTTCAACTCATTATGTCAGCATAAACCAAATCACTTTTTGCACGCTGTAGTAATTTTTCTGCCAGATTAGTGAGTTGAATCAGTACAGAGTGTGTCTTATACGTGCCAATGCTTGCATGGATGAATAGCAGTATCTTAAAGTTTGGATTGAAGAGGAAAGAAGCCTAGTAAGCAGTAGTCAGCAAGGAGATGATCTTACCCCATCGTATGGCACTTTTAGCCTGTAAAACCGATAGAAGGGATTGTACTTCATCTCTTCCATGCACTTCATCTTTACCTGCATGCATAGGACAAAGAATTTATAATACAGCTGGAATGAAGTATAATCTATGATCTATGCAATATGGTCTCTGTATAAGAGTATAACAATCTCTACAATATACTGTGTGTGTGTATGTGTGTGAAAAGTGGTGATCACAGAATCACAGAATCATAGAATCATAGAATAGTTAGGGTTGGAAAGGACCTTAGATCATCCAGTTCCAACCTCCCTGCCATGGGCAGGGATACCTCACACTAAACCATGTCACCCAAGGCTCTGTCCAACCTGGCCTTGAACAGCGCCAGGGATGGAGCATTTCCTTGGGCAACTTCCTTGGGCAACCCATTCCAGCTCCTCACCACCCTTACAGTAAAGAACTTCCTCCTTATATCCAGTCTAGACTTCTTCTGTTAAAGTTTGAACCCATTAACTCTTGTTCTATCACTACAGTTCCTAATGAAGAATCCCTCCCCAGCATCCCTATAGGCCCCCTTCAGATACTGGAAGGCTGCTATGAGGTCTCCATGCAGCCTTCTCTTCTCCACGCTGAACAGCCCCAATTTTCTCAACCTATCTTCATATGAGAGGTGCTCCAGTCCCCTGATCATCCTCATGGCTCTCCTCTGGACTTGTTCCAACAGTTCCATGTCCTTTTTTTGTTGAGGACACCAGAACTGCACAATACTCCAAGTGAGGTCTCACAAGAGCAGAGCAGAGGGGCAGGATCACCTCCTTCGACCTGCTGGTCACGCT
>WYDI02008111.1:0-34137 GCA_009867235.2 Psittacus erithacus | reverse complement strand
TCTCTTCCCTTGTTATTTCCCTTATCATTATTATTATTGGTGGTAGCAGCAGTGGTTTGTGTTATACCTTAGTTACTCGACTGCTATTATCTCAATCCGTGGCAGTTACATTCTTCCGATTCTCCTCCCCATCCCTCTGGGAGTGGGAAGGGGGGGGAGGACAGGTTGTGGGGAGCTTGAAGGAGCAGGCTACATGCTTTTCTAATTTACGGCTAAGCTTAAACCACGACATGTCTTTATTTGAGTTTGATAATGTTTGTTACTTTTCCTTAACAAGGACATGGAGGTCAGAAGCTCTATGGTACTCACTCTGAAGCTCAAATTTTAACTTAGTTTCTTGAGAAAGAATCATCTTTTGATGATTCTTTACCAAAATGTTATGTGTTATTACTAGTGAGAGGGCCAGTGGTGTTTATTGATGAAAAGCAGAAGTAATGTGTGTGTACTTGCGTCCAGCTTTTTTCACGCCATGGTATGTGCCCTTAGGGGCAGAGCAGGAAGATGGGGGTGTCTTACAGTGCAAACCAATGTTGCTCTGGGGATTGCAGTCACAGAAATACTACAGATGGTCTTGATCTAGACATTGTTCTTTAAAATTACATTAACATTTTAATAATAAGATTTTTCCAGGTAAATAATTTCTTGGTAACTCTTCAGATAAGACACTGTTTTATCTGGAACGAAGTCAACTGTTCGCTTCTGGTAAATGAAAACAGCTAAGACTCTCAAAAATATTTAAGTAACTTCCTTTGCAGTTATTGTGATAGCAAATCATGGAGTTGTGCAAATGTAAGCCTTTTCTATTAGGAAGTCACAAAACTGCTTAATAAGAGGGTGTTTAATAATAATATGTTTAATAATCATATAAAGGCTTATTCTAAACTTGCAAATTTTGGCTTCGTAGAAGGGATAAAATATGAAGAAGTTGTGCAACTTCTTGGTAGACTCGAGACTCGGAGGAATATAGAACAAGTTCAAAATATACAGTATCCTCATTTCCTGTGGCTGACTAAATTTGTGCTGAGGACATATTTGGAGATAAATAATCTTTTGATGTTCTAATAATTAAATTGTCTCGAAAAATTCTCTGTTATAAATCTGTGTCTGTACAGTTATTTTATGCAGAAGATTTTTAAAAAATAGCTTTTTGACCTGATAGAAATGGAAATATTTTTTTAGGAGCAAGGAAAGACCATCAGTGAGGAATATATGTTTGAGATTATTCCTCTTTGAAATCTAACAGGTAAAAATTGTAGATACCTTTTGAAAAATACACTACATCCTCATATTGTATCCCAAGGAAGACCTTGACAGTGTCATACTTAACTGATTTCCATAAGAAGCCCTGGGTCCACCATTCCCTCCCATGTAAGGAGAAAAAGTGTGTATTTGGTGCTAGTAAAGTTAGCAGGTTCTGTCTTCTGCTGAGATAGAAGCTGTAGAGGCAAGGATATTTCATGAAAACACCTGATCATTAATGCTTTTCCTTTAAAGAGGGGTGATTTTAGCTAGAGTGTTAGGTGGATGTTTGCTGGTAAACAAATGGTAACCTCTGTAGAGCTTTAAACAGTAAATGCCATCTGAAAAGCAATAGGTAGTTACAGGCCAGTCTATAAAGAATTTCTGTTGTGTTGCCAACATATAGCAAAATTAAGCAGCTGTTTTCTGCCCGGGCTTCAGCTTTTAACTGGCCTCATATGGTCTGGCTGGATTATGTTACAGTAATCTGTTCCTCATGTGACAGTCTTCGGTAAATGAACATAACTGGAACTGTGTTGTCTCACAGATTTCTCTGTAGGAATTGAAGAGACAAAAGATAGTTCTTGCAACTTATGGCTATCCACTTGAATATATGTGTCTCAGGAATTAATGAAACCCTTAGGTGAGAAGAACCACATGCACGTGTTCCGGATTTTTCTTTAACATTTACTTATGAGTTGTTTTAAAAGACCAGTTGTGTGCACTCCAGGTAGAGGAGGGTTTCCTTCTGTCCTGTTAGGAATCCACTATACTGGCTCAGTAACAGGGACAATATTCTCTGCACTGTTTTCACCTGATCACTACTTCTATTAGGTTTGCCTTGGTAGAAGCCATAACACTGTGTCTTAATTGCTCTACCTCAGAGCAAAGCTCTGTACTGTTATTGCATTTTGTTAGTACTGGCAAACAAAAGCACTGAAATGATCTCCCACTGTTCTGATTGATTTTCACCATTTTCTGATGGTATTTCAGTTTTGCCTCAGCAGCCTTAGCCAGCTGCATATGGTCCAGTTTCTGGCTGTATTCATGCATGGGGTCAGTAGCCCCAGTAAAAGATGTAGGTCTGATTTACGCGCTTCAAGCCTGAGAAAATGATTGCAACCCTCTGTTTTTCCACAGGACAGTCTGACAGAGCAAAGGATCGTATGATACCAGCATAGTAAAACTGTGCCTGACTGTGATCCCTTGAAAACATACTGGTTATGTCTTTTTGCTGAACTGAAGAATGGCATAAGATCTTTGCACTGTCCTGTTGAGGAGGAAAGGCTGCAATTTTTCTGTAGCTAGCTCATGGGAATTGCCAAAAGCAAATACATTCATCATATGCTGGGAACTGTTTATATGTGAACAATTCTTTTGTAGTTGCCACTAATTAATGCTTCCATTAAAGTGTTGGTGCGTTATATGGGTGCAGGTCAATTCAATTTGTCCTTCTGAGCAAGTGATTGCAAATGCCCCAGTACTGATATTCTGTCTTAAGTCAGTCAGATCCCTACAAGATATGACTGGTTTAATGTGTGTTATGAATGTGTGTTTGGTGCGTTTAATGGTGACATATTACACAGTTTTGTTTTTTGCTTCTTAAACTACAGAGGTGAACTCCTCTCTGCCTCAGTTTTTTGGGTGGAAAAAATGCTCTAATAAATTATATTTTAGGAAGTAGGGTGTGAAGAATGGTGGATGCTTAAAATGAGGTCAGAAGTGACAGAAAATCTGACAAAGCAGGGAGGACAAAAAGGCTTAATGTGCCAGTTTGTACTTTCTGTGGGATTTGGTATTTAGAGTTTTGAGTTCTGACGGGGTTCTACTGTGCTGATCACATGCTGACTAATGGATTTTCATGCACTGCTTGGTTATAGATTATTGAGATGAGACTTGATGCCTGAAAGTGGAAAATACGGGATTAGCCTTACTCATCTGTTGTACTGTTCCTTTAGGCCAATGCAGAGTACAGTGCTGGCAGACATTGGGTGTAGTCCCAGGTATCTTGAACATTTTATGAAATACTAATTCCAGCTGTTTTCTACCCTATATTACCAGTTTCAACACTCTTAAGTTGTAGCAAGTGAGGAAGTAAACTGTTTTCTACTTATAGTCGCAGAAAGGAAACTTGTGAAATTCTTTAATCAAATATGGATGTATCTAATTAAAAAAAAATCTAACCAAATGATAATACTGTAGCTGTTGGAAGTATATTCCTTACAGTTATGGATTTACAACTTGTCTAAACCATGACATTTCTGGTTACTTGATCTTGCCAAGCAGGATTGCGAACTTTTTAAAATTATTTTTAATTTAAATTTTGAGGGAAATCAGATATAAACGCTTTATTATAAAACATATGAGGTAATAGCTTTACAACCTTATCGTGACCCCTTTACATCTGTAAAGGTAATGCTTGTTAAGACAGATTTGTATTTTTTTCCCCAAGTACAGCATGTGTATATACTATATGTACCTCTCTTCACCAAACACTTGCAAACAGGGGAAACAGAAGGCAAAATGAAATATTTGGCATAAATACAATGATAAAATGACATTTCTTAACTTTTATAGAAAAGATTATTTACCTTTGGGAACTTTTACCATAGTATAAACAATTTTTCCCTTCCCTAGAAAATCTGAAAGTGGTACAAATGTGACCATGAAAAATTAAGGAAACCTCCCCCAAAGGCATCTCTCCCCCCAAGATGTTTGTATTTCTCATTAAACATTGCCTGATTAAATACTTTCAACTTCGTTCCTTTAATCCTTTATGTATATTTGTTTATGAAGGAAGGCAACATGTATTTAACCACAGATAGCATCATGTCAAATGTTTTATCTGATGTTTTTAGTCATAAATAAAATCGCAGGAATATCTGTTAGGACTACTATGTGTTATTAGTCAACATCACGTAGTAACATCTAAATGTTTTCCCCTTCTTAACATATGGTTCAATGTTAAATGCATTTTATGAGAAGGCACATAGGAAAATGTGATATAGTTGAGAAGAATACACAATTTCTGTAAAGCAAACAGAATTACAGTTATATAACACCTTGAATTTTACTTTACCTAAATGCTTTGGGCTTTGAGTTTTCAGTAACATAAGTTAGTTCTGTAACTGTCTGAGTTGATTGGATGGCATATCTGAATTAAATAACTGAAGTAGGAAAAGGAAATTTGAAAGTCAAGTACATGCCGCTGTGACACTGTGTTTGAATTCCTTACTGATTTCTTATGGGAAATTGTATTTTTGATCAGGGTGGGTGAGGTTGTTTGGTTAAAAAAGCTAAAACTGAAAGTTTTGTGTATTTTCCAAACTACTCAAAACTCACTTAAAGAGCTGAAATAACTTCCTTATCTTTAGCACCTCATCCTTCTGGATATAGACCTCTTTCGTCTGCATTTGACTCCATAAAGAGAGGACAAGGCAAAATAAGAGACTTTCCCCCCAGTTATTGCATTAGTCTTTCTTTGTTATCACCTTATCTTCTAGCATTTTCATTCCATTCTCCTTAGGAAGCTCTGGAATTTACCCATGCCAGCTTCTTCATAGATCTTACTATTTTATTTCCAGTTATTTATCTTCCCATACTCTCATTCCATTTCTTGTTGGTGCTTCAGAAAATGTGTTGTTGTTAAACTTGAATATTCTGAAGCATGCAGTGCAGCCTGTCATACCAAATCACAAGATTGGCAAGAGAAATATAGACTATTGAAATCAGTCCTTGGTAGACAATTGAAAGAGTGTGTTCCCCCTGCCATTAACATTCTTTCTAATAAACAAAAAAAAAAAGTAATTCTTGATCTACCTGAATTAGCTTTATTTCCTGTTATGGATAAAAATATACTTCAGTATTTCTAGTCCATTACAATGTCTACATGTTGCATTGATTTCTAGCAAATGCAATCAATGATTTTGATGTAATAGAGAGAAAATTGTAGCCTGCATTCACAATCTTATTTCTAAATCTCAAAAAACAAAGTGAAACTCTGTTGAAAAGTACATCTTTCAATTAAATTTCTTATGCATTTACTATAATGAAATAATCTCAAGAGATTTCAGGCGAAGGCAGATATTATAAAAAGTGCCAATCAGCTACCAAATGAATATTATTTTTGGGTACTGATCTAATGTTTAATTATGTCAGAGTGGAATTAACAATTTTCAATTATCTTGTTATAGGACTAAAGCAACTTTCGCTCACAAGGGATTAATTATCATCATATATTTCCAAATGAGCCTGTACTCAAATTACCATCATTGTGGTATCATTTCAAGGCTTTAAGTCTGTTTTTTTTTTTTTATAGTTGACTGTAAAATCAGGAAGTGCTGAAAGATTGATGAATATGTCATGGAAAAACTGTTTAATCTTTTTTCTGCTGGTAAACTTGAAACTGAAGAGACACCTTCCACCCTCTCCCCGCCATACTGTAGTGTTGCCTTGTACTGGGTTTGCGTTGTGTAAACAAAACGTCTGATCTGGTTGTTGAGGTTGAGTGGCTGACCTGAATTTAGCTGTGCAGTATCTTTGCATATGAATTCTTATCACTCTGAAGTTTTTGAGTCATAGTTTTAGTAGGGCCAGGCTTATGAGAGAGAATGTGTATTTTGGTGAACTTTTTATGACGGGACCCCAGGTTCCTAAGGCAGAAATGAAAATGAGCAGAAGTGTGGTGATGCTGTCATCCTTAATACTAAAACTGAACTAGCTGTGAAGCTGTTTTGATAGGGAAAGCTAATTCTCCAATGGGGGGGTGGATGGGGAGGTGGAGAGGGGTGTTTCTGTTGTCAATCAGTGTAAATGTCTCATCCCCCACTTATGGGACTGTGAGATCCTAGAGAGAGAGTAAAGGGAAGCCAGGAACACAGCCAAGACTGGGCTGGAGGACTGAGCAGGCAGCATTCACCTCTTCTGGTGATAAAGCTTGTATGTAGGGGCAAACCATACCTGAGAGCATGACTCTGTGACTAAATCAAACCAAAGTGGGGAAACTTGTGTTTTCCCTTTCTTGCCATGTTTAACCACACGGTTACATGTTCTTTGCTGCAGTATTGAAGTATTGATGCTCAGCTGACGGACAGGAGAAGGGTTGTTCAGGCTCTGGAACAGCTGAAGCCAGTTGAGAGAAAACAAGACTCCTCTGTGTGAGGTGGAAAAGCACAAAAAAAAGAGAAAATAAATTTGGAATAGTCATGCTAAAATTAATAGTGTATATTCTTTAGATAAGATACTTCTGTGTTACCATTGAGCCAGTTCTTCTTTTGGAGCGCCAGCAACTGTAGGTAAATTTCTTTTTCTGTTCCTCATCCTCGTCTTGGCAGTAACCAAGAACTGCAAGAAGAAAAATAAAAGGCTTGTAAGCAAATTTCTGTGTAGAAAAGATTATAAACAATAATACATGTGGAGGCCTTATACTTTAATTTGTGTGTTTGACTAAGGCCTTTATTGCTAGAGCACCTTCCCATGCCAGCTATAGTAATCAGTGCTGGCAAAAACTTGTATTGATAATTTATTCTGATGTTTTATTTCAGTATTATATAGGCAAAAGAAATTGAGCACATTAGCTTTGCCTTCCTTTTTGAGTAGAGCAGTTTGTCAGCTGAACACATCTGGCCTTTGACAAGACAGTTGTTTTTGATTGCCTTCTGAAGATGTAGTGCAGGCACATACCAGTTTGGTAAACGTGCTGAGTGGGCAGTTCCCTTACCTCCCATGAAGAGTATGCTTCTTAACAACTTGTTTTATGTCGAATTAAACTGATGCTGTTTCTGTCAGTGAGGAACTTTTACCAAGTCATTAATTACTTCTGTGAATTTATACGCTGTGCTTTTGCCAAAATTGATTTTAGGTTTAATATGCTGTGGTTATGAATATATGCAATGAAGCAGTGGGCTTTAAGATGCTGGATCCGAAGGGAAATAGGAGGCTTATTCTTGTTGTGTGTTTTACCTGCAGATGATGCAATTACTCTGTGTAAGTCTACTTAGAGAAGAGAGCTAGAGAGCATGAAGAATTTAGTGAAAGATTCATCAGCCTTGATCTCCACACTGCTTACATGGGTAGTGTCTACAATGGGACACAAGAAAGCTTTTGCTTAACCGATATAGTTAAACAAAATATATCAGTAATATTTTTCTTTAACATTCTTCATTATGACAGTCATGAGAGCTTTATATTGCTGCATCAGCCATTTTTTCTACTCATCTTTTAGTTGCTATGATTTGATTATTTTTTTTTAAAGGGAAAGAAGATGCATAGCTAAAGCATAATGATAACCTGATGAATATTTTTAATGTAACAAAGACATTTAAATAAGACTTGACAATTTGAGTTATGATGTATAGCAGAGAGAAGGGCAAAATGCTTTAAAGGGACTGTACTGCTCAGAGACATTCAGCAAGCTCTGCAAATCAATGCTGAGAATGACGGACTCATATATCAACCATGACTCAGCACCAGCTTGAATGTAATGAGAACTTCAGTAATTTGGCTCTGCTATGGTTGAGTGCTGCTTCTGGGTGAAATTTCATGAGCATGTTAAAAGTGAGACCAAGCCTCTTCTGTCTTAGCAGACAGAGGTAATTTTAAAAATAGTAATACTTACCTAGAAATAAAACTTGGGTGAATAGCAAACTGTAGCTATACAAGTATGTGAGAAAAAGTGTATGCATTACATTTCTGCCGTTTCTTTCATATCTTTTCTGTAGTGTTTTGAATTGCTGTTTCCTTATCAGATAGATTTGAGGGAAAATCTCTAAATGAAGAGGCTAAGAAAAAGTATTCACAGGCAAATTATGAGAAACTGTTGAGGTTTATATTGCAGATTATTGGAGTAATTCAGTCTTTGGTAGACGTTAAAAAGAAAGAAAGAAAAACAACCCTTTTATGTTTCCTTTTTCTGGTGCTGCTCTCTTTATGCCTCCTTTACCTTAAAAAGTGATGTGTTTATTTGTTCCTCTTGCAGCTATAATATGAAGTTTTACTATAGCCTGAGATATTGTAAAATAAAAAGGACTGTTCTTGTGGTACCAATGGAAAACCCCTCAGATTTAGGTTAAGTCTCCTTTTTGATGGTAGTTTTAGAGCTTTGCTTTAAGAAATTCTCCTAGCGTTATAGTAGCTGACCACTGCATTCTGTTAAGATTAGAATGACTTCCAAGAAAGTACCAGAATTGATCAGAATCATATGACATTTACGTGGTGATCACAGTCTAGCAGAGAGCCTCTGGAAGCTTCATGGAGTGGTTTTGGTTGGAAGGGACCTTGAAAGGTCATCTAGTTCAACACCCCCTGCAATGAGCAGGGACATGCCCAACTAGATCAGGTTGCCCAAAGCCACGTCCAACCTGGCCTTGAATGATGCAACTATCGCTTCTCTGGGCAGCCTGTTCCAGTATTTTACCACCCTCAGTGTAAAAAATTTCTTCCTCACTCATGAAGAGGATCGACTACTGTTGTTACAGAAACAACAAAACTCTTTCCTAACTTTTAGATTGCTTTCTAAATTATGACATTGTTTTTAGAAATCAGAGGTTTGTTCAAAGACAAATTGTATTTTTGATAATAGGCAGGAAGTGCCATTGGGATGGGAAATCACTTCTATGAATAGCAGAAGTGTCTGTTCCCCTTGCCCTCCTGTCTATACTGCAAGCATCTTTCTTTGGTTGCCAAGCTATAGCTTGGTTCAGTAGGTTCAGTAATTGGTATAAGATATCCAGATGGCTGTAAAAAGTCAAATTTGTGGTTTTTTTTTTTTTTTTGTCCTTTTTTTCTTGGGCCAAAAAGTAGTGTGCTTCCTTCCCTCCCTCCATATATGTATTTATTTAAAGGTCTTCTGCAGTAATCCATGTCTGTCCCTTTCACAGTGTGCTGCTGCAATCTCAGATTAATTGAGGCATAACAGGAAACTGAACTTTGCCCCTCAAGTTTAGAAATGGTAATTTTTTTGAATTTCCAGAAACTGAAATAAAAACAGTTTTCAATCCAATTTAAAAATAATTTATATTTTTCAATAAAGCAGCTCATTAATTTTTTTAATATATCTCAGCATTTGAAAACTGTATTTTCAACAGGTTTTCATGTATTTATTTTCCTCGTAATGACATTAATTTTAAAATGTGCAATTATAAAAAAAAAAAGTTTAATTACAGCATGAACAGATGGCACTTCAGTACTGAAATGACCTTTGAATTGAAACAGGATTTTTTATTCAAGGACTTTCTGCCTTCCTCTTAGCTTTTAAAATGGAACTAATAAGAAAGTCTGTTACACCAGAGTTTGCACTGAGTACTGGTTCATGAAAAGATCTCATTTGAGGCAGTAATCCTGAACTAAAAAATGTGTAGCCAGATGAAATCCCATTTCCTGAAGTCTTACCTTCCTTTTTGCCTATCTGTGTGATACGCATGGTACCCAGGCAGTATCTAGCCTGAAGACCTCCCAGTGCCAGGAGAGTAAGTAGGAGAATCCTTGGACATAGAACTCAAGAATGAGTTGTCCAGTCCCGGTGTTTCTAGTATGTGTCACAGTCTCATTTCTAACTGATATGCCTTTCCAGTGAAATTGCTGTAGAATAGTTAGTGTCATCCTCCTGGAAGACACCTGATTAGATGCTCTTTCTTGCAGAATAGACCAAATCAGTTTGGAGGAGGAGGGAGATGTTTGGCCTTTTGGTGTTCAGTCAAGTTGATATTCAATAATGCAGGTGGCACCTGAAGGCTGGAGTGATAGACATAGTAGAAAAAAAGTAAACGGGATTTTGCCCTATTTCATTCAAAATGTAGAGGTAATTAATGGCATAAGGAGCAAATGCCGCTCCATTAGACAACTGTTTGGCACATTGTATTAAAACATGAGTTGCTTGGTAGGACAGGAATAGCCATTGTAGAGGAAGCTGTTAGGCTTTGACAGCTCTCTTGAGGAAGGTTGTTAAAAGTCCTGAGTAAGAATTTGAAATGAGAAATATTCAATATATTGCCAAAAATCTTCTTTCCAGGAAGATACTTTACATCCCATCTTAAAATTAATTTTAAAATTAAGAAATCTTAGATACAAGAAACTAAGTTTGTGTTTTGCATTTTAGAATCAATTCTTTTAAACTCATTTATTATTGGGTTATTCTTTGTGTGTAAAGCATCATTTTGTTGTAACTGTTTGTTCCGTTTATATAATTTGTTAGTTGTTCTTGAGGTGCACACAAGCTTGTCAGAACCTGAGACAGTACTTGCGGCTACTTGAATGGTGGGGCTTGCCTGGAGAGGGTTGGGTTTTATGTCTTGGGTTTTTCTGCCTTCCCCGCTGCCTTTTCCCCTCTCCCCCTTAATATATGTTGCTCTACAGAATTTTCTGCTCAGAAGTATGTGAAGAGCAGTTATTCTACAGTGAGGCTTCATTAATAACTTGTCCTTACTGCTACTCTGACATTCCCGGTACAAACAGAAATTGCCTGGATTGGTTAAAAACTGGTGAAGGATTTAATCTCTGTGTCTTTTACCAAACTTATTTTTAACCAGTATGCACCCAGTCTTGAAAATGAGAGCCATATGACGTCTTTCTACTGCTATCTATGGAAGAAGCTGCCCTGTCCAGCTGTCATTCACCCCCTGTGCAAGCTTGCGCTGGTGCTGCTGGTGGTCCTGGACGTGCACATTTCCTGTGGTTTGGAGGCCCTCCCATGCAAAGGGATGCAATGGCTGGCACAGAGGAGCACTCCTCATCCTTTATACTATTAGTACACTTCCCAGCAGATAATTTCTCATGCACGAGTGCCTCATTGACCTCTACAGAGAATTAATATGATGTGCTCTGTAGTTTTTAGTGAGAGATAAATGCCAGTTCCCGCCTTCCTGTTCATTTAGCTGTGATAAAATTAAGTGTGCCAAGCCAAAACTAAACATGGATCAAGCTGTGTTAAGAAAAGTTGGTGTGCGTGTGTGTGTGTGAGAGAGAGGGAGTTGACCTAGTCCCATTTGTTCTATTCTAAGAAACACTGCTATGGTCTGAAAGATTGCTACCTGCCAGGAATCTATCTTCTGTTTCATCAGCGTGCAGTTGTTTGATTTCCAGTCCCTCATGTTTTGTGACAGGTTCATAAGAAACTAATGCTGCTTCTGTGACTGCTCAGAAAGAAAAAGTGAGAGGGTTGTTATCTGGAATGGTATTGCAAACATGCTTTCACGTAGGAGCCCCATTATGTTGTTTACAGCTTTTATCTTCCACTGTGTGCTCTGCGTTTTAATCAGACCATGTCTAATTCAGTTCTGGGGATTTGTTTATTTTATCCTGCCTCTACTGTAGATGATGATTAATGAACAATATATGTGGCTTGATTTGTTTGGTGGTTTGTTTTGGCTTTTGGGTTTTTTTGTTTTTGTTTTTTTTTTTTTCCTTTTAATTTTTTAACCTGCTGTGTGTGCAATGCTGCATGCCACTGCAGTTTCTCTCTTCTTTTTGTATCCATCAGATAACTGCTTTCCTTCCCTCTTCCCTTCTTTCTCATCTCCCAGTTTAAATCTAGGCTTGCTGATACCTCTAAGGAATATTTAGCTTCTTTGAAAAAGGTTGTCTGTGTGCGTATGTCTATACATACATAATACATATATGCAGATGTTTGTGTATATTTTAAATCGGGTGGATACAGTGTTTATTATTCAGGTGTAATAGTTGGTTTTAGAAGCGTAAAAATTAATTGTAGGGCAGATTGTACTTGTCTTTAAAGATGAGTACAAAACACAAACCTACCGTGTTTCTTTTCTTTTCCTACAATAACCATTGCAATAAAAATTCAAATCATAGAATATTTGTCACACAAACAACTGTTCCTGCAGTTATAATTCATAAATAATGGCAGCAATTAAATACCAAATAGCTTCTTGGCAGATGCCACAAAAGGGAAAACAGTCTCGTTCTGTAATGGGGAGTCTGTTGTTCTCTGAGACAAGGCTGAGAAGAGATAGCATGCATATGGGACTGATATGGAGGTCACATAAGGAGGAATCTTTTTAATTTAATTAAAAGCATAATTAATCCTAGATTCTGTAACCCTCTACAGTTGGACTTTATGGGCCTGCACAGTTTGCAAGCCAAACTTAAATGAAATTTTGACATTTCAAGATGAGAAAGTATCACTTTTTTGCCAAGAAACTTATCTGATGGAGAAAGAATTAGCAAAATATTAAATGTCAATTTGCTGGCAAGTAAGAAGTAAGCAATGCAAACCTTTGCCTCTTACAGTGGAAAGATAATGATACAAACAACTTTTCTTCCACACTGACTTTTTCTGATAAGTTCTGCTTCAAGGATTTTCCATAGTGGAAAATAGAATATTTGTAAATGGCGGTATTTTCCAGTGTTCATAAAAGCTACTGCATTAAGCATGCATTTTAAAACAAAATGATACATTAAGAATGTAACTAAATGTCTGCATTATGATACTGCCTTGCATTTGCTGAGAACCAGCTGAACAATATAATAAGCTCTATTTTAAAAGGAAGTTGTCTATGATAGTGAGAATTGTTTTGATTGATGAATCTTCATTTTATCAACTGTTAATGAGCCTCATCTGCACTTCTCCAGCTGAGAACAGAGAAAAGGTTTGTTATTACACATGACTGAAACACCGTATCTACTGTCATGCTGCTGGTTCAGCATTGGTCTGATAGCCAGGGGTCATCCTTTTATAAAGCTGCTGTTCATCACCTCTGCCTTGCTAGAATGACATCAATTTATATATCGTAAAGTTACTGGACCAGCAAGTGGTCTGAGCAGTCTTAGATGCTGGTGGCTTATTTCAATATATAGGCATCCTGATATGTAATTAATTTTACTTCTAGAATAGCTAGATGCAGGAATACTGAAATAATGATTACCAAAACTGGGCTGGTGCTCATTGGGTTTGTAGTCTGCAACTTTTTAGGGATGGCATTTGCATAATTTGTTGTAGTGAATGGTAAAAAGTTTGTATTTTTTTTTTTTTTTTAATCAAATTCTAATGTTGCACCTCAGTCACTCAGAAAAGCATCAATTATCTTAAAACTAGCTGATAGTTACTGAGACTGTTTGGAATAAGTTATCAGGAATATAAGAAAGGCTGGATTCCTGTGTCTTTCTAGTACTGCATCTTTAACTTGGTAGTGTGACTCCGCAGTAACATCAGCTCTTGTCAAGTAACAAAGATTAAGCCTGAGTTGCTGGCATTGAAGGTGTCTGTACTGACTAAGAGAAAGGCGAAATTCCTCATAGGCCATGAACTGGTAGAACTGGGTAGCCTCTTCCCCTGCATTGTACTGTGTGCTCTTTCAACTCAAAGAAATGATTCTAAACTTCTCAGGTCAACAAAAAACTATCTTTCTCTCCTGCATCACTCCATTTCAGGATTCTCTGTCTGGTTGTTCTGAGTTTTCTCATTTGTATCTTTTATTCTCTATCCAAGAACAATTTTGTATTGAAAATCATGGATTTTTTCCGTGTTATGTATATTAACTTAAACTATTGGAGACTCATCAATTGCTATTTACAGCATATAATCATTTACAAGAAATGAAGCGATAGTGAGCACAGTGAATAAAGTAGACCATCATAAGATCTTACAAAAACTGATATGTTGGTACATCTGCATCCATTTGCATAATCTTGTATATAAAACATATTGTGAAGGCAAAGATGGATACAACACAGTGGAACAAGAAGTCTAATGATTTCCTTCCTATTATGAGGAGGCGTGTACCTAAAGAGGGGCTGTGTATGTGTGTTCACGCACCTGTGCGCAGGCTGCATGTGAATCTACAGAAGGGAATGTTGTTCGGCTCCCAGCTTCTGAGGATTGGAGCATAATTCAATGTATGTCTTTATTCATGACCCATTTGTTGAGAAATGTGTACAAGCTTCAGGTTTGGTGATGTCAGTGTTGCTTCTGTTTCTGCTGCCACTGTAGGTTCAGTTAACGTTTCTCTTGTGTGCCCACTTGTAACGTTCCACTTGGTCACCTCTTTCTTCACTAATTAAGCAGGAAAAGGAGGAGCCTACCTCAAATACAGGAAAAAGAAAGCAGTCAGGAGCTTGGCTTTTAGGGGAAGTAGTAGCATGAACTCTCTTGCTAGCTGTTGATTTCAGGGCTATCATAATGCAAAACGAATGCAGATTAGTTATATCAGCATAACTTCTTATTCAAAGGACTCCACAGTGGCACAGAACTAGATACTTCCCTGTGTATTTCGCCAAATGCTTAAGTATTATAGCATAGGCTTAGAAGTGAACTAATTTAAATTTGGGGAATAGCTGCAACTATAGGTTGGTAACTTCCCTTTTGCTCTTCACATATTTTATTTTATTTATTTATTTATTTATTTATTTGGTGGGGTTTTTTTTAGGAATCAGCCCACAGTGGGCTTTAGCTAACCTTCCTCAGTTTCAATTCCCACATCTCTTTTTTTCCCTTCCCACCCTGTATCTTGGGGGTTGAAAATGAGTCTATGTACTCAGAATGCCGGAAGACCTGTCTCTATGCTTCTGTGTCAGGAGAGGGTTTGGAAGATAAAAAAGAAAGGCTATTCCATGTTATAAGCGGTAACTGGAATTTTGCACAGCAAAGCAATTTTAGTTCTAAGGAAGATCACAAGTGTCACATTTGCCAGGGTGCTGCAGCCTGGATTGGTCTTTGAGCAGACTGTATGAGCTACAATATTTGTAGTGCATCTTGTGTCAAGCTGCCAGAAGTTTTTCTTGACGGTCAGGCAGCAAGGCAAGAGGAGATCGCACTGAAGTGGAGGCCAGCAGCAGAGCGCCAGCCAAAGAATGTGGGATTTGAAAAAATATTTGAAAAGGTTGCTTCCCAGGAAAAAAATAAACCAGTTGACATATAGCTGTCTGTTGTAGAGGAAATGGGAAGTATCAAGTGGGCTAAGGAAAGAAAAGAAAAAGCGGAGCACAGAGTGCAAGAAATGGGTAGCAAGAAGAGCTACTCAGACTACAGGTTATGATTGAAGGTCAAACAAAAAAAAAAAGGCATAAAAGAAGAAAAGATACTAGATGCAATAATGAAACTGGGAAGGTGGTAAGAGCTGAGAAGAAATATGATGTAGCTTTAACAATAGAGGTGGTAAAATAGGAGAGATGATCCGTGCTGATTTCACGTGGAAGTGGTGGGGTTGCTCAATAGATTTCTGTGTTAGACCACCCTTTTCCAAATCACTTACTCAATTTACATGCTATATGGTGTGCGTTCTGTCAGTGTGGTTTGAGTTACGAAACCTTAAATACCTTGATGCATTTAGAAATGCCATTACAAATCTTTAAAAAAATCTGTTTGGAAGCTGGGAAAAGTTTAAAGCTAAAAAACACATCTTTGAGTGCAAAAATGAACTTTGCTTGTAAAATTTGTGAGGAGGGCTGTTTTTTAAATCTCTGTGCTTCCTTTGAGCCTCGTCTTTGTTCTGCCTTTATGAATTCAGATCCCTCGTGTCCTTTCTTTCTCTGCCTCTTTGGTGTGCCTCCCGATTACTTCACAATTTATCTTTGCTGCTCAGGGAATCCAACTGTCTGGGGCTGGTGGCTTCATCCTGCCTTGGTGTCAAGGTCAAAATCTTTTAATTTTTCAGGTAGAGTGGGTACCGTGACCCCAGGGTCTACTGCTGTACATTTACATCCTGTCAGTGTTCTCAGAATGACAATGTCTCAGGTCTATGTATGTCAGCTGCTTTATTGAGTTATTTGGCTATATTTTGTCTAATTCTCTTAGCAAAAATATAACAGTGTGTTTTTGTTAACACTGAAAGTCTGTGGCATTAAAAACTTTCAAACAAGTATAAAGAACTTGACAACTTAATAATTACAGTTGTTAAACTGAAGAGTATAATTACAGAAGATAAAAAAAATAGTTTTGACAATGTAATTGAGATCAGTTTGCTTTTCTACAGTTTCTGCATCATATCCTTAGTCAACTTTGAAAACATTAATTATGCTAAGGATGTCTTGTATATTTTTCCATTCTTGAAAAAAGGGAGAATTTTGTGTCTACAGGGTTTTGGAATTAGACAGGAGATTGAGTTTTCTATTAGTCAATTCCTTAGTCAAGAGCCTAAGTACCTAGACATTGTGGTTTGAGTCCTTGAGTAATGAGGTGTAGTAGGAATGTAAACTGAAACACATGATCTTTTGTGCGTTTTCAGTGTTGGTTGGATGTTAACAATTGTCATGATCAGTATGAATTTACTGAAATGCAATGGATCTTTTGCACTAATTTGGTCAATATAGTGTTATGTTCTCAAAAACCACAAGGTAAGCAAATTAAGGAACATCCCATTAAAAGCCAGTTATTCCAAATGTGGTGAATACATCTTCAGTTGCACATGGGAGTTGAGAGGTTAATGTATATTTGGAGCAAAACTAGAAGATGGTTCAGCTCTAACAAGTTGGTACTGAAATGTTTTATTTTGGTATTTTTTCCAAGTTTTATAGATTTGGTTTCTGGTGAATTGGAAACCCTCACTAACAGGTTTTGTCATTACTTTAAGGTGTAGAAGTGCTTTGAGATATTGCCAAGAAAAAGAATTAAGGAAAGCCTGAATTGGTTCTTTTCAGCCAAAACGTGACTGGTATGGAATAATTATGAGCCTCTGAGAACAGCTCATAGCTTCAGCGTCCTCAAATATGTAGTGCTGAGACATTTGTCCTTTATCCATTACCACATCCATTCTTTTGGTCTTAAGGAAAAGAAAAGCAGACTTACAGATTTCTTAAAATTGTTTAGATATCCTGTCGAAATGATGTTTTAACTGCAAAAAAAAGCAGTTATTTATCTATTACATTCAGTTTAAAAATCTACATTAGCTATTTGTGTGCCAGCTGACTATTTTGAAAGGTTGTCCTCAAATTTGCATGTGCTAATGTCTTTTCTGAATTCTTTCTGCTGATAGTCTTGTGAATAACAAACTGATGTACTTGTGGAAGCTAAACAAGCCTCCACAGGTAGCAATTGTGAAATCCCGTATCAGCCTTTTCTATTAGAAAGGAAAGAAAATGAACCCCACTAAAACCTGATCCCCTGATTGGATGTGGTTTGTTGGAGGTTTAGTCTTTGGTATTGAAAGGAAATGTGGCAATTATGCCGGATCGGTGCTGGGAACCATAATTCTGAGAAAGCTGAAGAAGACTTTTACTGTAAAACAGAATCTGTAGATTTCCATAAGAAACCCAAATCTTGCTGCCTTATTTGGTTGAGTAACTGTATTTGACTTCTAACAAGTGTGGCGTATTTATGTGGGTAAGACAAATTATTTCTGGTCAAAAATGGTTTTGTATCCGCTCAGTTTGGAATAAGATAGATTACTCATGCTGTATGTGCAAATTGTGTTTGTACTTAGTGGTCTAGACATATGGGCATTTGTGTTGACTAAGCTATCTTATCAACTCTGTCAGCAAAAAGTTTACATATTTTTAATGTGATAGTATTCCAAGTTTCTCAGCATTCATCTACCTTTCTTATCTGTAAAGAAGATTGCTGCATTTTTTTGAGGAACCGTTATTTATTTGTCTTAATTTACTAAATTACCTTATCTGAAATTGAGCTGAAGTCCACATACAAAAAAGGAGCAAGACCTAGATCATAAAGAGAACCAGATGCAGTGGGCCTCTTGCACTCCTAATGGCCTCCAAATATGTAATCCAGTACTTCCGACTAAATGCAAGTCACAAGTCAGGCTTTCACTACAAGTTCTGCCATTATACACCAGTGCTCTGAACATGGAAATACAATTTACAGAGCAAAAGGTTTAATTTCAGTTACCAATTCTGTTTGATAACTATATTTTATATATATTCAAAAGTAGAGACAAAGAAACATAGGTTATTAAGAAACTGTGGTTAAGGTATGCAGTTTGCAAATAGTGCTCTTCCAAATGTATAATGAAGACTGCTTTACTTGCTTAGGGCACAAGGATGATAGGAAGCATTGAATGCAGGGTGAGCAAAATGAGCCTTTCTGAAGAGAAGTAACTTTGGGCATTTTGATACAGTGTTTTTCTTTGAATGTACTGTAAAGCTCTCAGGTAGCTAAAGAGGAGACTCTGTGACCAGCACCATTATCATGGAAGTGAACCTGAGCTGTTCCCCAGGTATGGTTATTACCTGGGACTCAGTGCCAAGACAGTCCTGGCTTCCGAATTTTGGAGTATGGGCAACCTAAGCTTGCATTTGCTTTCAGACGAAGGTATATTTAGCCTTTTGAGGAATAAGGCTTATCTATTCCAGTATGGTGCTTAAGCTCTAATGCCAACTGAGTGAGTCGGCGAAGGGACTTGCTTTTTCAAACAACTAGCTGAAATATTCTCGAAAGTCATAAACAGAGCTCTTCTGTTTTGGTAATTCAGGTCAGCACCCAGCCTATGTTCTTACGTATGTATTTCATCTTTAACTTTTTTTAATTACTGTGTTATCAATAGAAGATGCAATATGACAAAGCAAGGACAAATGATATTAATCTTCTGTTCTTACTGTGGAATTATTTGAAGTGTTATTTTTATCTTTATAATGTTCCTGTTTAATTTGTTGCTATTATTGACTCCTTCAGTATTTTACTCATTGTTCAGATGAAGAAACTGTAGCAGAAATGTATTTGCTGAGTATATTGAAAAATCAGTAATGCAAGCTAGAATTCTTGCTGACCCCTCTCATGTGTTGGGTCACTGTCTTCAATGTGTTGCTTGTTCAAGATTTTATTATAGAATTAATTCCTCCCCTTTCCCTCCTCCCCCCTCTTCTTTTTAATGGTTTATTTTGCACTGTGTGTTCCCTCTGCTTTGGCTTTTTCCTTGAGCTATAGTAGTTTACTTTACAGTGTTCTAAACTCATTTTCTTGTAGCACGCTACATACAGTTCCACTTGAATGCTTAGAAATATAAAATATTTACTTTGTAGAAATGAGGTTGATGCAGGGCTGGAATAAATTTACAGCTGGTAACTGACAGGAGCAAGCTTGTGTTATACAGTTTAAGGAGGTTCATAGGTGAGGTTGGGTTTTTTTTGCCTTTTTTTTTTTGTTTTTGTTTTTTTTTGTTACTGTTCTCCATCAGTTTGGATTGGGGTATTGCAAAAAACCTGGAGTACGCATGAAAGGCATTTGCTGCTTTATATAATCCCTGGAAGAACTCTTAGAAAGCCCAGGCTAGTAAAGGGGCAGTTCACAGGTAGTGTCGAACTTCATCAAAATGGAATCTAAAGCTGAGCCTCTCTGGTCTTTTCAGTACTTCTACCCACTTAGAAAACAAATAACAAATTTTGCCAGTCGAATTACTTTAGCGTTTGCCCAGGAGAATCCTGCAGGACATTCTGATGTGCTGTAGTATATGTTTGTTCTAATTGTATATCAGATTGGATATGCATACGTCTAGTTGTACCAATTTCAAAATGTGGATTAGGAAATACGTCTCTTTATGAAGAAGGATGTATATTTTATCACTGATTAGCTGATAATCTCAATGAATAAAACTGAGTTAATCTCTTAATTATTGAACTGTGGATGTAAAACAATATCATTTGAGCAAATGAGAGCTTGAAATCATGCTATCATAAAGAAGTAGGATACAGTAAATTAATAAACTGTTCTTTTGTTTACTTTAAAGCTTTTTTGATCTGCAGGAGTGACTTTCAGTCTTCAAGAACCAGCAAAAATTTGTTATCAATTGGAAAATCCAATAAATAATTAAGTAACTGTGTTTAAGCTTACATGCTGAGGCAGCTTGCAAAATGGTGGATGGGAATAGATGTTTAACCAGAAAACAGTTGTGTTTTTTCTTGAAGTAGTTATATTTGAAGCTTTGTTTTGATTTCAGTACTGTAGGAAGGGAGGGAATAGATGTACATAACCTGTGCCAACTGTGGGGAGGGCAAATGTGCCATGGGCGTAGGAAGCACCTTAATTCCATATCTGAAGTCATTTTTCTCCCTTTTTAAGGTGTTTCTCCTCCAACTAAAAAGCACAGATGATTTTTCCTGTGTTGTGCACTAATACGCAGCCCTGATAGTGTTTGTATCCATCTTAAAAAATAAAAACAAAAAATAAATCCTCATTTAAGATAAGATTTTTAGATCATCCCAATGATTTCATCATAACAATTCCTTGTGTGTCTCTTAATTCTCTGTTATCAACCTTAATATTCTTAAATGCTAAATTAAAGCAGGTACTATCTTAGGCACACGTCTGAAATAACTTAAGGATAATAACAGCAGCAAATACAAGGCCTGGCTGAAAAGTCTTTTTAAACCTCATTACAGGGTAATGTATGGTATCCAGTATCTGGAAGTATTATAAATGTCTGGGCAATTGTTGGGTATCAGGACTTAGTACCTGCTTTGCATTATCTAAAATATGTTCATGTCCACAAATGACACTTCATCAATCCCAGCTATCCAAATGTTTCAGATATACTCTTGATGCTTTCTATAATTACGCTTTGCACACATGTACATGTTACACTTAAGCATGTATACAACAGCTTATTGTAGTATTAAAGTAGGTTATTGGGGAGATGTGTGCACATATGTCTAATAAGGTACCTGGAGCCTGGTGAGATAAATCAGAACAAAGTAAATGCCTACTTCACAGAGTGGCTGCTTGTCTATTAAATTAAACTTCATTGCCCATCTTGCTGTTCTGAGTATTTTCTCTCTGAGCATATGTAGCTTTGCATGCTACAATCCTGATTGATAGGACTAAAGTATTGTAAGAGTAAAATAACTAAATGAGTTCTTTTTGACAGGATGCAGAAAAAGTGGGCTATGGGATGGCTTTTAGCCCTATTTCCCCAGTGCTATTATTTCACTGTTTTCAGTCGCTTTGTGCTGCCATGTCACTATCTTTAATTAATCTGTCATAAGGGAAAAAAACCCCACAACTTTGCTTTCTAGCTCTTCTCTTCCATAACTTACTTCCTTTTCCCTTCTTTCACTGTCTTTATTTTCAATTCACACCCATTTTTTTGCTTCGTTTCCCAAGGAAATATATGACTTAGTTGATCCTGCTCTGACAATCATTTTTTCTTTCCCCAATAACTTTTAGAACTGCCAACTCATCACCATCACATTTAACACATTTAGTAGAGGGACAGAAGTTTCAGAGCTATTCCTACAAGTTTTGTGAAGGTGCACATTTAATTGAGAAGGAAAGAGACCTCTTAGTGTTTTCACTAAGGAAATGGCCACCACAATATATTAAAAAAGGGAAGATAACTGAAGCAGAGAGATGTGAATGAAAGCCAAGGATACGAGGCTTTGTGAGTTCTGTTCTTTGTGGAGTCAGTTTCTTTGTCCAAGTTTTCAGTGTCAAAATATGTGTGGAGTGCACTCTAAGTTGGATCACATTGACCATGTTCATTATGGATTTACAGAAAGAAATAGGTGCCGCTTATTTAAAAAAAAGATGCACAAACCAACCTGTTTAGATGTGTACACGTGTGCGTGAGAAGAGACCTTGTTATAGCTTGGATTGCCTTCTCTGTGTTTCTCAGAGACTGCCATTTTACAGACGGGGAATGGCATCAAAGGAAACTTGGCAGGAAAAGAAATGTGGGAGAAATGCAATCAGACCTATTAAGAAGCACCTTCAAGACCTGTAGGAAAATATGTCGGTGTTTTCTCAGCTTTTGCATGACCTTTTCCCTGATGGTTAGTTTTATTTGCATGAGACGCTGAAGCTTGTGCCAGGCCCACAAAATCAGTTTTCCCTTTGAGTTAATATTTCTGACAAAATTTTGTGACGTGATCCACGTGGGAGAGTTTTATTACTCTACAGTATCCTTATGCAAACATTCTCTGAGAAAACTAGTCTAAAGGAGGAAACAATCTCCAAGAGAAAATGCCAGTTTCCACCCTTGCTGTTAATATTATACTAAGCTCCTCAAAAGTCAAGTATCTTGAGCCTCCCATAATGCAATTTCAAAAATGTGTGACTATATTAATTTGTTTTAATATTTTTTTAATGACCTTGTTTTATGAAGAGTTTATGTGGTTTCAAGGTTGGGGAGAAAGTGTTATGTATTATACACAGACTTGCTGAAAAGCCAGATAATCTTCTATATCTGCCTTCATTTTTCCTCTCTCTACTCTGATTGCTCCTTTCTGGGTCACTTCAGGAACTAATTTTGTGAGTTCCTTGGGTTACAAAGATTTGTACAAGGAGGTGGATTAGCACACTTTTGGGTGCCATTAAAAAAATTGTTTCCATCCTTTTAAACGTTTTTTAAAAATCCAGATGTTTTTAACAACTGCAGATCATGCCAGCAGGGGTCAGTTTAGTACCAATGGAAACTGAAACTGCAGGACTGTACACTTGAAGAGGTAGAATGAATGTGGAGCTTTATAATTGGGCTACAAATAAACTGTGTATGTAACTTGGTAGACAGCCACTAAAACTTATCTCTGCTATTCCTACTGGATTTTGGGTTTGAGTCCTTTTCTTAAAATCAGTGAACAAATAACCATTTCTGGAGATTTTCTGATTTCTCCCATATTTCCAGTATTTTGTCCTTAAAGAATATGTGAATGGTGTATATGACACTTAGCAAAAAAACCCATGCATAGTCATTACAAAAAGCATAGGAGCAATAGAATCATAGAATAGTTAGGGTTGGAAAAGACCTTAAGATACAGGATAGCAAAAGACTAATTTTTGTGATGAATCCCATTTAAACTGAAAATTTTGAACCTGATGTAAAAGACACAAAAGTCTTTACATCAAGTTCTTCAAAGGCAGAAGTACTGATGTATATATAGAGGCTACCCACCGACTGAAGTTTCATACCCCTACCACTTTCCTTCTCCCATAAGGAAATCTGCTGGTATGCTTTTGGATTTCTAGTGTTTGACTGAGGTCATGAGAGGCCATAGTAACTCATTAAGGTAAGCATTCATTGAGGTAAGCTCTAACATACAAAATCAGAAGGCAGGAGAAGGATAAAATGCGTAAAAAAACCCGAACAAAAACCAAACAGGTATGTGATAAGGCCAGTCCCTGTTAGCTTATGTTTTTCATGCAGTTTAGTTTTCTGCAGCTATCTAGCTTAGTTTCTATTTGCAGTCCTTGCCACTTTGATGCATGCTGCATGTATGGAATAGCTACCAAAGTGCATCCATCTTTAGATTCTTGTATTCCAGGGAAAAGTAAATGATAGCATATATCTTTTAGAATGGTTTAACATTCTTGTTTTGTTCAGTAGTGATACCTGTAGAAATTCTTAATTTGCATTTGATCATTGTTTCACAAGTCATATGTAGATGGTTCTTTCCACCATTAATTTTAAAAACCTTGAGTGGATATATGAATTGTGCAAGACATTTGAGCTCAGCAGAGTTACTGAACTTAACTTGTTCTATACTGGTTGATACTGGTAACTAATATTAACAATAAGAACATTAAAGTTATGATGTTTACAGAACAAGCAGGAATCAGCTTTTATTTTTTTCCCTGCTTTATTGTTCTGTTCTGATTCCTAGTTGCCATAGTTCAAATTAGGTCCAATATTACTTTTAATGTCTTTGATGCAATGTAACTATGTTCAGGGTTACAGTGGGCTGCGTTTTAATGAAAGCAGAGAAAGAAACATAATAGTGACAATGTTCAAATTTTTATTTTTTTAATTTTTTTTTAAATTCAAACCCGTTGCCTAGTCACGACTGAAATAACATCATATATTGAAAGACTGGAATAACATCATGTTATCAGAAAGTTCAACTACTGTGTTTGCAGCAGCAGCAAATATAACAGCTTTGAGGTTGCCTTGGTTTTTTTTTTCTCCTTTTTGAAAATCTCCCTGTACTTGGAAGCTGTGTCAGCCTCCTGCTTTTCTCTGTACTTCTATTTCCTCTCTATCATGCTCTGCAGATTATGTAACTGAGGTGGATGTCACTTTAGCTTTACTAAAATATATCTGATTAGGTTATGCAGAAATTCAGGGTGAGAACAGAACTTCAGTTTTTACTTGTAATAATATCTCAGTGATTTGCCATGATGACTTTGACTTTGGTATCGAAGGCTAGTGTGAGATTCCCCAGACTTTGGGACTTCAGATATGAACATTAGATACCTCTGTTTTTGCATATGTTTCTGAAAGATGTAGCAGGGCTTTAGGAACTTGGCCATGTTTCTCTGGAAAGAGTCATGAGTCGGAATACAGCTTTGTTCACTGCTGTGTTTTACACACTTTGAAGGTAAACATTTTCCCATTAGAATATAATATTCCTTAAAATGATTTTGTGTGAAGTTTTGTTTGATACAAAATGGAGGTAACTAATTTTGACCATTCTGAGACAGACTATATTGTTTTAAAAAACTATATTGTAGATTCTGCACCTCTTGACTGACTTTCCATTATAAAGTTGGCTTTGGCAAGCTTATGAAAACATGCTGGTTGAATGATTGCTAATGTTTGCTGTACGTTACAGGTGTTGAGTCCCATTTTCCTTCCTGAGTTTAGAGAGTAGGTTTTTTGATAAATTTAAGTTCAGAAAGCATCTGGGAGCTGCTGCCTCTCTCACTTGTCCCTTTTGAACTGCCACAATTCAAAGCTCTTTGCCTCCTTCCTGTCGTTCTATGTGTTTGCATGTCTGCATTGGCACCTGGACAGACAACAAAAGAATATTTTTCTTGCCAATCTAATTCTGCTGGGATGGATCTAAAAGTCTTGGACACAGGTCTTAAATCACTGTTCTTGCTAGTGGAGCCCTTGAACAAAAAATTACATTGACTTCCCCTTTTCCCCAGTATTTCATCAGTTCCTTTCTCAGTTATGCTTTTGCACTGTATTAAGCATATTGGGAGCCAGCCTTTCAAGGTCTGTCTTCACATGCTGTGTCTTCATCTTTGCTTAACAACAGGGTTGATTGCTTAGAGGTATTTGTGGCTGTCCATTTTATCTTCTGCAAAGGGCAAATCCTTTCTTTTCTTGACTGCTAGTCTCCTTTTGAATATGGGTAAGGTTTATCCCATAAAGAATTATTTACACTTCAGCTCCTTACTTAGAGAACATTGTGAATGTCTTGAACTGCCATGGTTTTGATTTCAAAAATTCCAGCAACACGACTTTTGGACAAATGCCTCTTGTGCTTCTATTCATAGACCCAAAATGGACCACAGTCTGCCAGTGTTGTGTCCTAGAGTGTCAGAGGAGGACTGCTATATTTTCTGCAGATGGGAAGTGGGAAGGAGCACCAAAGCTGCTTGAATTCCTGCTCCAACCTCTGCTATTACCTTCAGTGTCTCATCAGTTGATAAATAACCCAAGATGCCCCAAGCAGTGTACTATTGCAGAGCTTTTTGCTTTACAGAACATGCCAGGCATATACTGTGGTGCCTGAAAGATGTGGGTAATAGTTCAAGGGGATAATACGTTACCAAATCGGCAAAACTCTCAGTGATATGGGAGTAATTTGCTATAATCAGCAGGTTTTCTGATGCAGCCACTTGATAATTGCATACTTTGAGGCTAATAACATATAGTAAGAAAGAGCAGGAAGCCACTATGTCTGTAAGTGGAAATGTTGCTTTAAAGTGTGGATAAGCCCTCAGTGCATAAAATGCCCCACAGTATGGGAGATGGTATGTGGGAACTTCTTTTTTTTTTCTATTTGTTTTGAAATAAGCTATATTAAGGTAGATGGTCTGAGAAACAATTTGCAAAGGACTCTGAAGGGCAAAATTCTCTCAGGATTTTGTTTCAGTGTTTCGGTGTTTCAGTGCAAGCCTTGAAAAGGAATCATGTCTCTATGACAGTACCTAGGATAGTGATAGCATGCCCAAATTATGTTGCTGGGTAAAAGAAGTGTTGCAGAAGAAAACAGAGGATGCTACTATGCACATAAAAAGCACAAAAGCCCCGTGTCTCCAACAATCACCACCTAACCTTACACTTTTGCAACTGAAAGATGCCTTATTTCAAGTGACTGACTTCCATATCTTCCAATGACTGAGGCAGAAGCTGGTCTGCGCTTGGGTAAGTCAGAGGACTTGTAACGTAGCAGTGATAATATGTGGGTTTTGTGGCTATAGAAACTTCTTTTATCCATCTTCATTAGTTGTATTTGGGAAATAGCCAGAGAATTCATCTTAATAGGAAGCCAGGAAGTAAGCAATGATCTGAGGTGACTAAGAAGATTCTTGGTACATAGAAAATGCTTGTCTTGGTTTTATACTGAAGTTACGCAGGGTGAGCTTCCCTCAGATGTGCAAGGAAGCTATATGCTCATAAAAATACGAAATTATATTTAATGGGCTAAAGGAAAGCTAGTAGACTGGAATCCTAAAGGTATTTACCATCACATTGCTCGGTATTGTTAAATATTCCTTAAGACTGGAATAAGAGAATGTACCTGAAAAATGACCCTCTGTGTGGGGAAGAGAGCAGTGGTGCTGGATACTGGCATTCAACTACATCCATAGTCCTTCCCATCAAATAAACTTCAAAGATACTTACTCAAGGAGGGGACAACAGAAAAAGGATTAAAAGACACATTGGCTAGGAGGGTGTTCAGAAGCAATGAAGATGGGTGCTGACAAACAGCCGACTTCAGGCAGAATTTTGTGTAGTTGTTTTGCTCTGTGACTGACAGGTTTTGTTAAGAAAGCATCCTGGCTTCTAAATTCATCTTCTCTAAAACGAAGCAGCAATTGCTGACCTTCAGCATTCAGAAATAATATTGACTAATTGTGTTGGTGTTTGACATAACTTCCAGTGAGCAGTTCACTCTTCATTTCAGAGCAGGTATGGTCTCCAGAAGAGCCAGGAATTAAGCAAGGGAAGAACAAAGTGTTCTCAGTTTTTCTGTGCATGTAAAAGATGTGTGATGGTGAAAAAGGTACAGGCTTTATAGAGAAAGATGACATTTCTGTGTGCTGGAGGAATATTTTAAATTGCATTAGAGGAGGTCTTCAGAAGAAAATCAATAGGGCACTGCTTTGTTACTAACAATAATTTGTATGACCTTGTGGTTTTCAGCATTTGCCCATATTTCCTACCAAACTAAAAGCAAAGCTAAATCTGGCTTAGGGCAGTGTCACTATGTTGATTATATAAATTAGTTCTTTCCAGTACTGGACTAAATTCACATGAGAACTTCACTGCGTTGGTCCATAGCTTACCCAGCTATATGAACAAAGATGTAAGAAGAGATACAAACTAATAATGAATATAAGCATAATCTAGCATTTACTGTGCAACAGCATTTTCAGACCAGAGACTAATCAAAGGAATTGCTAGAAAGAATTACCTGTATTCTGGTTAATAAGAGAGCACACTAAAACATTACTGATAGAATAAGCTTAAGGCTTTTTACTTCATTCTTATCTGTTTGCTTTATGCCTGTTCACAGGTTTTCCAAGTGTAATCACTAGAAAATATTGAGGATTTTTTTCCCTTTTGAATTCTTTCAGAGCAGGAATGAGCTGTCTATCACATTAGGTTGGTCATTGTCATTCTGACAAATCTGAAGGTGCTAACTGCTCCCCATCTAGTCATTTTATAAGAAGAACAGCGCAGAACTTGTTCAATTTAGCTAAACATTGGTTCAGTTCCACTAGTGAAAGAATCTTACTTGAACACATCTAGATTTGTTTATAGGTGACATGAGCTAAATCAGTATGAAATACATTGTACTGCTTTTATTCAAATAAAATTATTTTTTTTCAGCTTGGCAAATAGTTTTAAAACTAATTTCAAACTGGTGCATTTGGATGCTGGTGAGGTACAATAGCCTGGATTCAAGTCTTCTATTGCAGTTAATTCAGTAGAGAAGTATGTCAAGTAAAGAAAACCACAATAACAAACCTCAAACCTCACTGAGCGATTTCAAGCTGTGAGAGTGTAAAGATTTAGACACATGAACAAAGTATGTGTTGTTAGCTGCTCCATGGTAGCTGTCTGTAACCATACTCTTTGACACTTCAAGGTAAAACACTGTTAATGAGCTCCTGTTCCTAAACTGTGTAGTGAGGGTGGGCAGTGTGGTTTCTCCAGTACGAACTGATGACATTTCAGCTCCATCTGTGATTACTTATCCTTGTAATGACATCTCTAATAAACATTTTTTTAAAGTATTTGTGCTTTGAAAGCATGAAACAAATAAAATACCTTGCTGTTTAGAAATTTATGAAGACAGTTCTAAGAAGCATTTTCTGTTACTTCTGCTGAAAGTAAGAAGTGAGATTTTTGGCATCTCTGCCTTCCATTTCTGCCTCTGAGCTGTAGGAGATCCTGCAGGGAGCATGGAAATGGATGTCTACTTGAATCATAGTAAAAGCCAATTAATTTAGACCTGGTGGCCATCTACAGCAGTCACCAAATTATAAAAATAATCAACTCTAGCTATATTGTTAGAAGAATGGATGAGGTTTTAGTAGATAGATATTTGGACTTGTTCTCACAAGCAATTGATTTAATGAAGATTAACTTCTCTCCTATAATTTAATTTGATATCCTATGGATATTACTGACAAATGCCTGAATATCCATTATGGTGTTGCACTCTTTTTGAGTGTTCTCTTCAACTGAGGATTCCTTTGTTCTTACAGATGAGAAGCTCATGACTGGTTTCTAGACCATTCACAATGTCATGTGCTTTTAGGTTTTCCTTCCAAAAGTAAGAGTCATAATTTGTTTTTCATACATAGGGCTTAGTGATTTTCTTCACTCTCCACTTTCACCCACTAATTCAGTAGTCTCCTTCAAATTTGTATCCAGGTGTTTTGCTGTAGTATTCCTTACACATCACTGTTGGCTTTTAACCACAACTGCTGATGAGCAGAGATTTTATTTTTTATTTCCTCTGCCATTGCTCTCTGTGTTGACAGCTTTCTTGAGTTGATTATTTGGACGTTCATTTTTTTCCCCTTATTTTGCATTCATCAACATGGAGTATATTTTGCTGTTGCTTTACTAGTTCCTTTAGTATGCTCTGAAGTGCCTCATTGTATTCTCTGGTCCTGCATACTGTAACAACTTTCTCATCTGCAACTATTACTGCCATTTTTACTTTACTGATTTCTACTTTCTCTCCTTCTCTAGCTAAGTATTCTTACAATGGGTGATCTAAAGTGTGTGTCATCTGAGCTGAAAAGGTACTGCTGTGCCTCTTCCTCCAGCCAGCATTCCTTTATGTTGGCATAGTATTACTTAAGTCAAAATTTAAAACCTAACAGAATTCACCATACACCAAATCTGTTGGCTTGTTTCAGTGGTGAAATGTGTGGGAGGGCTAAAAATACGAAAGCGAATAAAGCTGCCAACTTCCTCATTCCTGCTTCCTAAGCATGAAGTTGGTAACTAAAACTGAAAATTTTAGCCTAAAGATTATAGTTTGCCATATGTAATTACCATATTGCATAATAAATTTATAATGCTTTGAAAACAGGAGAGAGAGAATTGCTTTAAACAACGTCAGTTTATGAATTTGGACTCAAGGAATTGCTCAGTTTCCCATGCTTAATTTCCTGCATCAATTCAAAACCACCTCCTTCTTGACATTTCACAGTCTCTGAAGCAATTAACAGTGATATCCCAAACTGCAGTTGTGAATTTAGATGAAGAATAAGCTGCAGGGACTGAACAACTGTGAAGCAGCAGTTACGGTCCTGCTTTGTGTTGGTATTTCTGGTAGATTAAAAAAAAAGTAAGATTCTCAACATAACTATCCTGAAGTGGGATGTTTTCCTGAATTTTATGGGTGGCACCAGTTCTATAGTTTTGTTTGCATATTTTATCTCCTTTTTCTATTATTTAGTGCACCCAGAAAATACCGCTTGCAAATCATAGATGAGCCTACATCCAAGGGCACTGCATAATGATTGCAGTGACTCAAAGCACAACTTTATGCTCTATGTGTGCATTGCCGTTCCATGTGTGCGTTGCCCCATAAACTTTCTAGATTGGAGGCAGATATCCACATCCAGTAAGTTTCCTTTTAAATGACAGCTGTGGAAAAATATTGCTGCTGTTTGTGTTAATTAGATTCTTTTATAGATTTAATCTCTGCTGCAGTTTCCAGAGATGAAAACACGTACATAGCCTGTGAAGAGGAAAAGGGTTCACTTATTTATATTTCCTAAGGTCAACTCATACATTACTAACTCATTTTCTTTTAACTGTTGCTTCTCTTCAGCTTTATTAATTTTTCCTGATTTTTTTCTAATTTTCATTGCTTCCTAGATTGTTTGATACACATTTATTGAAACTTGCAGATTGATGATCTGCCTCAATTTAGTGAATGTCTTTCTTTGAAAATTGTATAGCTTTGAAGGGAGAAAATAGAAACTCTTCCTGCAAGTAGATTTATTTGCCATATCAAGATAAAATGATGGATTACTAACAGTGTGTGGTTTAAAACATCTATTATATTAGAGTTACTGCTTTAATGCATACATTTTAGAATCAGTTATAAATTAAAGCATTAGTGCTGCAATACACAGAAGACGAAAATATTATCAATTTGCTGCAAAGGTCTCAATGATATTCAGTGTTAAAAATTAATTGATTTAATATTGCCTCTGTCAAATTGATCTAGTATTTTGAAATTGTATTGGTTATAAATTTCACTTATTTCTAGTGTGATATTGTTGACTGTATATTAGCTATTTCAGGGTAGTTATCTGTCACGTTACAATACCAGGTAGTCTACCCGCTTCCCAAGAAAGACAAGACCCTTGTATCCAGCCCACCTGCCCTCCCTGGGTAGTTCGCTAAGTCGGAGGGTGTTCACCTAACCTATTCAGGGACCCCACGAGCAACACCAGGCTGATAGAGGTTAGGGAGACCAGTCTACCTGCTTCCCAAGGAAGACGAAACGCTTGTACCCAACCCGCCTGCCCTTCCCTGGGCAGCTCGCTAAGTCGGAGGGTGTTCGCTTAACCTATTCAGGAACCCCACGAGCAGCACATTAGGCCAAATCCCTTATATCAACTATGAAGTTTCCAGAAACTTACATATATAAGAAATTTATTACCTATACTAGTGACAGGATACAGATTCAAGATAGCCGGTGATAGGGACTGAACTGCAAAAACAGATTTGGTTTGCAATAATATACAATCAGAACCGATTGGTGATAATATTAAATAGCTAGCAAGACGTTAGTAAGTAAATGTGCATAACACAAGAGCTCTTACCCAATAGGCGTCCCTATGTGGGGGGAGAAGAGAGGTCCAGCCTGTCGACTGATCCCAGACGTTTTGATGGAGGGCTTCTTCCCAACATCCCCCTTCTCTTTTGCCAATTTATACTATTTCTTTATCCTTAGGTGGAGCTTGAGTTGCCTTAGTCATATGTAAACTCAGTGGGGGGGTGGTCGCAGCCCGGAGGTGGGTATCTTTTGTGACATTATAATGAGCAAAGTTCAGCTTCAGAACACGATTTCACCATCACCGCTGGGGCAGCAGTTGCAATTCATCTTTCTTGATCATAACTATGCGGTTATCTTCTTTATTCCTGATAACAGGGATGAGCTGTGGTACCTCTGTACCACTCTACTCCCCATTTCAAGCATATCATGCCACTTTCTTACAGACCTTGTCCGTTCCAGGCACACTCTGTTCCTGGGAGCAACTGTGTCTCATCTCAAATCTGCTCTAATATTACAGCCTCTGAGCTGAACTTTGCGAAATCATATTTCTCTATTTTCCCCAACCTTGGTTATTTTCCTACATTATCAAATAATTGCTTTTTCAGGTGGCTGATTTAAGCTTCCTTAAGACCCTTTTTCTGAAGATCTTAAAGTACAGAAGTTCTCTAACACCAGTTAGATTCACTGAGAGAGTTTCTACTGGAGTGATAAGGGAACTTTATCCTCATCTTAAGGTTTCTTTTTGTCTTCCTGCTTTCTCTGGTGCCCTATGAAACTACAAAATTATTTAAAAATTGTTAATTTTTGTTCTTTGTGAGACTTCAGGTTTTGGAATGTTATGTCAGTATAAGTGACAGTTTGGATATGTAGTCCAAAGGATGTCTTAACAGGAGGTTATGCTTGGATTACAAATTTGAGTAATCAGGAAAATCACAGCATTGTCCAGTGTAGCACAGAGGGAAACTGTTAGAAGGTAAAGAGCTGGCTCGTGCATGCGAAACAGAGCATGCCGTAAGGTATCAAAAAGAGGTTTTTTCACTCTCTCATGTATTTATATAATTTTGCCTGTGGCTTGTACTTTGGTAGATGTTACTCTGAAGTACCTGCTGTCCTCACACATATGAGCTCTAGAAAATGCAGGCAAATATGAGTGGAGTTTCTTGTTTGTATTTTGTAGCCTTTCTTTTACATTTTTACTTTGTGTTTATGTACCAGTTTTGCAATGGAAGTGCTATCTATGTGTGCCATTGATAACAGTAAGGCTGGTGTAATTCTCAAATGTCCTTATTTTATGGCTACTTTACCTTTTTTCAAGAAGGAGTTGGTGAACAATTATTTGACTGTGTGAAATAATTTACACTGCACTGAATCATGAAAGCAAGATGAGATAGGTACTGTTTTTATTGGGAGACTCAGTCCTCTGTTATTCTAAGTTGCTGACGTGCGTGTCTCCTTGTTCTGGTTCTTGATGTATGAGAAGAGATGAGCACAATTTTCCGAACTTGTTCATGGAGATTACCATTTGTAGTCATGAATTGTGGGGCCTGTCTACAAGTGTCAGCAAAGGTGGTAGTTAATGCCAGTAGTCATAGCAGTTGTATTACAAAGGAAACTGAGAGCAATGACTTAACTGATGCATGAAACATGTCAGTGGATAGTGTGGAGATTTACTGTTCTTCCTTGGGGTTCACCTCTGTGATTTACACAGGGATTTCCCTGGGCCCTTTTAGAAACCACTAGTGAGATGGAGTGGAGGTCAGGATGAGTAAGCTGATGAGCTTTGTCTTTCTGTGACCTGAAGAAGGATGTCAGCGGGGTGGGATTCACTGGGGTGAGGATCAGGCAGTTGAAACAAGGAACAATCTAGGTCAAGCCAAAATCCACCTAACCCACTCAGTTGCCTGACAGTGACCAGAAATAAATCCTTCTAGACAAATACAAAATTATTTCACAGCCAATGTGGCTTTCCAGGATGCAGTTTGCTGTAGTTTGAGTCTTTCCAAGCAGAGTTGAATCTGGGTTTGCTTTTTGTTTCTATCTCTGTTTTCTACAGCATTCTACAGCAATATAGTCTGTAATGTGATTATATGGAGTTTATTTGTTGTAAGTATTTTGCATGACATTTGTATTCAGCTCCGTATTTCTTGTATGTGAGAAAAATGAGTATTTGTTCATCATCTCCCTTCCATGTATAAATTTGCCTCATATCTAAGATGCCTTTTTCCAGGGTGAATTTGTTGAGCTGTTTTCAGTATAGACATCACTTCATAACTTCCTTCCATGACATTACTCTTCTCTGTAATATGTCCAGTTCTGTTACATTCCCTGTGAAACAGAGTGACCAGTGGGACAACAGCTGAGTGCTGTGCTAGAGAACTGTGTGCTTTATGCAGTTATTCATTGTCATCTTGACCTTTTTCTGTTTTATTCTCTGTTCTATTTTTAATAGCACCTACCATTTAATTTGCTTTTTTCACTCATGCTTGGCTTTCAACTGATATTTTCAGAGAACTTTATACAAAACCACGGAAATATCTCTTCCAAATGGTGTCAGCATTTGGAGTCCAAAGCCTACTACTAGGTGGACCACTTGGTGAATAAAGAACTGGCTGGACGGCTGCACCCAAAGAGCTGTGATCAATGGCTCGGTGTCCAGCTGGAGACCAGTAACGAGTGGTGTCCCTCAGGGATTGGTGCTGGAACCGGTCTTGTTCAGCATCTTTGTCGGTGACATGGACAGTGGGATTGAGTGCACCCTCAGCAAGTTTGCCGATGACACCAAGCTGTGTGGTT
>WYDI02008106.1:39610-74241 GCA_009867235.2 Psittacus erithacus | reverse complement strand
GGGGTAACGGGTTCAAACTTAAACAGGGGAAGTTTAGATTGGATATAAGGAAGAAGTTCTTTACTGTGAGGGTGGTGGGGCACTGGAAGGGGTTGCCCAGGGAAGTTGTGAATGCTCTATCCGTGGCAGTGTTCAAGGCCAGGCTGGACAGAGCCTTGGGTGACATGGTTTAGTGGGAGGTGTCCCTACCCATGGCAGGCGGGTTGGAACTGGATGATCTTGGGTCCTTTCCAACCCAAACTATTCTATGATTCCATGATTCCATATGCATACAACACTACACTCATGACTCCTATTAATAATAATATCCTATTACACTGAACAGGAAAGTAAATAACTTCTCGCAATTCCATGAACAAAAAATCAATGGCTTAAAGTTGACTAAAATAGGATGCGTAACAGAATGGACTCATAACACACTTTTACCCAGAACCCTGATGTAACGAAACTCCAGTGTATGAATGGAGATACATAGATTAAATAAGAAATAATTTGGGCAGTTTCTTTGTGGCTGCATGCACCAGTTCTGTAGTTAACTGAAATGCCAATGAAGTAGGGACCAGGATTTTACAATTCACCTTCCTAGACTCTTCAAAATTGTTTGATTGATTTATAGACATTGACAGAAAATTTAAGAGTTCAAATAAATGACTCCGTATGAGTTTTTAAAGTGGCTCTTCTCACAGGTGGCACAAACTGCTTTTACACTGAGTGTGTTAACTTTTAGCCTCTGCCTCTGCTATTAAATCCTCAGTGATTAAGGATACAGCAGAGTAACCTCTAGAGAATGGCTGCTCTTGCAAAACATGACTCTATGAAGGAGGACTACAAATTGCTGCTTCCTATTTAGCACTGAAATCAGAAAGAACAGAATTGCACCAGGATCTGTAATAAAAAGATGTTATTAGTCCTAATGCAGTGCATTGCACATATTACATTCAGGTTTGTATCGTGGTTCTAGTTACAGCAGTAGTAGCTATGTAGAGCACAAACTGTTACTGTACTATCATGGTTGTTTCAGGCAGAGTGGTATCTGTGGTGCAGGAGTACTTGCTTGCTGTAGCCCTGGCTCATGCCTCTGCAGAGTGCTTGAGCTGAGATGTCCTTGAAGTGTCAATGGGCTCATAAGCAGAGTGAAAGCAAACCACATTTCCTAGGAATGTCGGTCCCTTGTCCTTGTCCGAGGCAAGGTACCAGAGCTGCACCTGATAGACATTTGTCTGGTCAGACCTTAAAATTTCTCATGAAGGTCATCCTCCAACCCACCTAGGTGCAGCCACTTCCACTGCCTGACTATCCTTCTAGACAGAAATAATTCTTAAGTTTTCCTGTGATCTGACTTAAGGTCGTTAATTTGGTCTACTTTATCTTTTCTCCCTGTGAATGGGAAGGACAATTGATTACCATCCTATTCAGGACAGTCTTATCTGTGTCACAGACTTCTGTGGTGACCTTTTCCAGCCTGCTCTGGTTTTAGACTCAACAAACTCCACTTCTTCAGCCTTTCCATGTAGGTCATAATTCAAGTCTCATCTAGACTCTCTTACTTCCCTATGCCTTTTGTTCAATATAATGCCCACTTCAGCAGAGTATTTAATCTGAGGCCACATTAGCAGCATTTCAAGCAAAATAATGACTTCCCATGCCTTTTATGTCTGTCTGTATTGCTATACCCCTGGAGACCATTTGCCTTTTTAGCAATGTTGCCATACTGGAAACTTCAAAAGCTGAATGCTACTTACAGTGCCCAGTCGACAGCAATGATCAGCGTGATGTCATCTGTTGGGAGCCCAACCGAGGTCAGAACGATGACCATCGTCACCAGGCCAGCTTGTGGGATCCCTGCAGCACCTATGCTGGCAGCTGTTGCTGTGATACTTATAGAAAGAAAGGAATAAGCTTTATCAGTGATGGGTTACTCTGCAAGAAACCACACCATGCTTCTACAGGAGCTTTCCTTAACCATCATCCTTATTACACAAGCCACTGCACAGAACTGCCAGTGTTTTATGGAGAGAAGCCAGGTCAGAGGGCAAGAATAGCCCAAATTGTCTGCCCAAGGCTAAATTCTCACCCTCTATCTTTGCAGTGGTGGGGCAGTTCCATCGTCTCCTAACATCACAAGTGCAGAGAGAGCAGGGCAGCCACGCTCTGGACTTCTCTGACTTATGTCATCTTCGTGTGGGTCATGGCACTGTGCAACGCTGTGTGCCATGAATCTGCCAGCACTCCTCATTGCTGCTTCCCCTGTGGCTGCAGAGCTCCCAGCAGATGTCTCTGAGTCATCAGCAGCAGTCCCTGTGCCAGGTAAATCCACAGCTGGCTGCATCTGGGGCCTTTAATGTCAATCCATTTCCAGGACAGGCCAAAGGTAAAGAGGCTGGGCCAAGGGTGAAGTCCTTGCATAGCACATGGCTTTGCATACTTGGATCTAACTGTGAAGCAAGCATGAATGTGACTGTACCTCTTCAGTTTCTGGAAAGTATTTTTACTTGACCTTCACACCATATTTTCAGCCAGGCAAGCAGAAATGAATGGGAGACAAGGGCAAGAGTGGACCTGGCAGGATTAACATTTTTTTTTCATAATGTTATTTTTAGGGGAAGGATTTCATTCCTTTTCCAGGAGCAAAAGTGATTGGATATATTCATTTCTGCCCATCTGGCCACTTCCAAGAGCTAGGCCATCCAGGAAGACAAAACCCAAATGTTGACAATTATAAAAGAATGGCATAAAGCATATACACTGATAGTCCAAGCATTTATGTCTCAACCTCCTATGATGGAAAATGAGGGAAACAGTATTTGCCCATACAGAAACTGAGACACAGAGATATCTCTTCCTCACAGCTGCACAGTGTACCAGTAGAGCAGAATCGGTATTTATAACTAGAGCCCTTTCCTGCAATAAAAACTACATTTGCCTGTAGGTGTGATGGGAAATGAGAAAGATTTAAAACTACATTTTGAAAAGCCAGCTCATGGAGCATCCTAATAGCATTGTAGCAGGCACAGGGTAGATAGGAAAAAACAGACTCATGACTTAAATGGGAGCAAAACTAGAAATGTTTAACTAAGATGCACAGGCAAGATCATCTGCTGTTCCATTAAATGTTGACATCAGTGTAGATCCATCCTTCTATAATATGCTCTAGTACTGGGAATAGGGTCTTTATTCTCTTTTCCTGATACACCTAGGTTTGCATAATCACACTGACAGAAACTGTCATCCTGGATTTTACAAACTATGAGCAAAATAGATTATTTTACTAGCACTTTTTTTTTCCCTTCTGGCAAAAAATATCCTGGCACTCAGGAATATTTGAATTTTAAATATCCAGGTCCTAAATTATCAACATCTGAGGCAGGTTTAGTCCATAGAATACAGTTAGAATTTAGCTTCAGATATTCAAAGTACTGAATCCACAGTGGCTTCCTTTTTAACCCCTTTTTGTAAGTAAGTGAGTCTTTTTCCTTTCCTTTCTTGGATTTTCCAATCTACAATTGTATTTTCCTTCTACTATCTTTACTTCTATCTGGTCCTTACATACTAGCACTTAACATGGGGCATGAAAATAAAGAGGTAAAGTAGGGTTCTGCTAAAAGAAAGCTAGAACTTACCTTCTCTCCATTTACTAGGACCCTCTTTCTCCTGCATATTTCAAATCACCATTCTCTACTTCAAGGTGTATGTCATGTCTACCCATGCTCTGGGCCATGTTTTGGGACCACATGCTAAAAACATCTTCAAATTCAAAATCGCAAAATACTGAAATTTAGCACACTGTCATACCAATAACTTTCAGAAAGTGAGCCTGAAGCAAGAGCTCATATGGGCACGGTGTATTTCTTCTGCCCTGAGTCTAACCAGCTCTTGACAGAAGCCGTTTGGCAAACCTCAGCTGTCCTCTGGGGTTAGTTTCAGGACTCCTCTTCTAGTCATGAAGGTTTTCAAGTCCAGCAGAAGGTGGGCAAGGCCCAGCAGTGTAAGCAGGGCAGTGACAAGGTCACTGGGTGGGTAGGGCAGTAGATCTCAAACATGTTGCACAAGGCTCTGACTGTGACGAATGTTTTTCTAATCATTCCCTGCTGGAAACCTGCAGGTTTCAGTCCCTGAGGTGTTCTTTGGCAGCCGCTAGAGTTATTCTGGCAGTAACTGTTCAACTGGATCTTCTAGTCTTTTGGATCCATTACAGACCTTTCAAGGACAGAGTATGCAGCTATAGCATTCTCTACGCTCTGACAGCATGGTTGTTTAGGAAGTTTTTTGCTTTAACAAGCAGCAGAGGAGACATTTAAGAAATATCTGAGTGATATAAATCTTCATGAAAACCTGCCCTGATAGTAGCATCTGTCCTCCTTCCCTGTTCCCCTACTCCTCCAAGGTTTGACAAAGAGCTTCCTAGCACACACTATTCCCTCCTATCTAACACAGGACTTGTAGTTTTAAATATTTTTGACCTTTTCCTCTCATACAAAGATGAAAACCAGGAGCTGAAAACAATTCTGACATTTAAAATAGTTTTTTAAGCCATATAATAATATTAAAATGTTCCAATCCTAGAAAACAATCAATGCATTGCCTGAAAGTAAAATTGAGGCAGTTATCCTCAAACAGAAACACATTTCCTGGTGTCCACATGCTTCTATTGAACAGTACCATCACAATTTCTCTTGTACAGTCACTGATCTCCATGTTACTCAAAAATAACTATCCTACAAGGAATGCATCCTTTGATAAGTTTTGTTCTGAACATTGCTATGCACAAGGATCATTAAGAGTGTCAGACTCAACAAGACAAGCAAATCCCAGCACATTGAATTTGAGGTTTATACCTTATAGTAATAATCTGCCCAAAGTCCAGCTCATAGTTGTTTACTTGTGCAATGAAGATGGCAGCCACTGCCTCGTACAGCGCCGTCCCATCCATGTTGATGGTGGCTCCTACAGGCAGCACGAACCTCGCAATCCTCCTGTCCACATGGTTATTCTCCAACAAGCACTTGAAAGTAATAGGCAGTGTGGCTGAGCTGCAAACAACAAAGAAGCACACATGGAATTATTTTTATTTCTGTGGAATAGAGGGAATTGTAGCAAAACTTCTCCAGGCAGGGTACATTTTGCACTAACCATCTGAGCACTGCTTCTCATTCCCTGGTCTGTATGTGTAGTCACTTGCTGTGTAACGCTTTTGCTTGAGGGAGGATGAAGACAGGGACATGTATAAATGTTAGTGCAAATTTTGCTTCCCCAAAACTAAAAATGTTGTTCTCTTTTCCTTTTTCTGTATAAAAGGGACAGAAAGCTCACATAGGAAGCATTGTACACTCAAATGCAAGACAGGAGAAACATCCCATGCAGCTTATTAGTAAAATCTCTGAAAACTGTTGTGCACTCATGGTATCTAAAATTTTTCTTCCAGACCTTCTGAAATAGAAAGCCATTTATAAACAGCAAGAGTAACCATAAACCAAAAGGTAAAAGCAAGAAAGGCTCTTCACTCACTTTAAATCAATGCTATACAAGTGTCCTTAGGGATTGTTCCAGTTCTCACTGTATATTGACAATAATTAGATGACCAGTTTAGGCTTACAAGAGATTGAAATGTTGGGTTGAACTCTAAAACATCCAGTGGACAAGCTCCAACCAAGAAACTGCTCCTTCTTTTGCACACACTGCATTAATGCAGTTATGTCCTACTTCATATGTAATTTCTTGTTTCTACAAGGTGGCTGGCAAAGATCTTAGCAGAAGCACACCTGAAAATCAAAGTTACAGACCAAGCTCCTGTATTCAGGAATAGACAATCCCATTTCCTCTCTGGGAGAGATCTGCCTGTGTTCCTTGTATGCCCATGTAACAATCACATAATTGCAGGTCATATAATAATGCACACCTATGTAATTGAGATATAAATATGTATGTATGTGGAATGGTACGGAATGGAGTGGAATGGTATAAGGCTGTTTGTCAGGTTTTCATTTTAAAATGAGCTTGACCTCTTCCACGTTTTAACCCTTGATTTTGTACTCTCTTAAAACATCTGATTTTTGTTTCCATTAAATGAGATGATATTATCTGGCTATAAATTTCCCCATTTTCACAATGCACACATCATAAGATGTCTGCATTTTTAAATAGCAACACACCTAAACGTGTTTCTCTTCATATTTTATCAGCCTTCTTGTAACATTTTGCATTTTGCCATATGGTGCTACATTCACTAATATGTCATAAGAAATTAAGCTGCATTCAAGTGAGTGAGGGGGTATTTTTTATGGCACATCAGTTTGTAAGGGAAAAAAGTAATATCATTGAAGAAAATATACAAATGGCAAAATATTTTCCTTGTTATCATACTGATTTTAATATACTGCTCAGTGTCTGAGACTATTTAAATAGATGTAAAATAGGAAATTCCTACAAAAGCAGAGAGATACCAAAAGCTCTGAAATCATAACCCCCAGTTTGCTGGAATGCGTTAGCAAAATGTTTCCATGAGTAGGAGTTGTCACTTTGGATTTGTGCAAGCTGTTGTTTGAGGAATGTAACTCTGGAAAGGAAAAGTAGCTTCCTGCAATAAAAACACAAAGGAAAAAAGACAAGTCTGTGCTTTCATTATGATATCTTTCTATGAATTCTGATTTACTGCAGGCTGGCAGTCGCTGCCATGAAAATCTGGACAAAAGTCATTCTCTGAAGATGTGAATAAACTGAAAGGGCAAAGAGGCAATAATAGAAACCTGATTACCTCTGGTAACTGGAGTATGTTAAACCTTTTAATTCCAGCAGTCCCAATCAATATTTACTCTGAAAAACAAACATAGCAAAGCATAACCCTTCCCCCAACTGCACATTAGATGTCATTTCTCTCTTGGGCACACATATCATTTTTCACAGCTTCATTTATAAATGGCTTACACGTCTTGTTTACTGTAAAATGTTCATACAATAGAAGGATGAGGCTGGGGCTCACAGATAACCTCTGGTGTAGCTGCAGCTAGGAGCAGACCTCCACAGCAGCACTTCTGGATGTTCTTAACCACAGGCATGGCCAGGAAGCAAGTACCAGAATTACTCATTGTCTCCCTTCCCTGCAGCTACTTCAGCTGTGGAGGGTAACTTGTTTTTAGACAGTCTTTCTGTGGCTATTTGGCTTTTCTGTAACAAAATCCTGTCTAATTTTTCTGTGGGGAAAAGAGGAGAAAAAGATAATCTTACAAGTCCCTTCCACTTTGCCCACACTTTGACATTCCAGGATTTCAAACTTATATATCTTCCTGCTGTAAGAGCAGAGAGCTGAGCTGTGAAACATGCAAACTTGAGATAATGGACATGTTCTGATTTAGTTGAGATGTGACAAAGACTGTACAAAACAATCCCATAATACCAGTAGTACAACCAGCAAAATTTGTATCTGTTTCTACTGTTGTAAACAGAATATATAACATTGGTTTTGCAAGAATTCAACTTTAAACTTGTGCATTATCTCACAGGTGTTTCTTTCATTTTAATTTTGAGCTGTTAGGAGTAAAATTTCTAGGACACATAACGAGACATTGGATTTGTTGTTTATTAAATATTATAATAGAAACCAAAATGGGCAGAATAAGTGTAATGACAATAGTGCAAGATATTGAAGCAAAGGCCACATATTCTTGTACCTTCATAGCACAGGCAACTGCTACATACATTCTCACTCAAATTTATGACAGCACATCTTAGAGCTAGTAGCCTATCTGTCCTAACTATGCCTCTTGAAAGGCTTTCCAGAACTCACTGTTAAGGTGGGAAATATGATTTATGATGTAGATGTGCTCTTTTCAATTTACACTAAATGTGCTTTTATGTGCTTTATGCATTTCTCCTTGCACAAATCAGTCCAGCTGTTACAACACATATTGTGAGAAATCATTTTTGTCCCCTCTCATCCTGGATTGACCCAATCAGACTTTTTAAAGCCTTCTCTTACAAGACTGCTACTTTCCATCCCTGATTACCCTTTTTATACCTCTTTCAATCTGAATGAACTTTTCCTGAATGTAGGTGACAGAAGTTATATGGAGTATCCTAGGAGAGGTTGTCTTGTTCAACGGTGGTTCATTTTTACTCATAATGTATCATCCTACTGTCATTTTTTTTCATTATATTAATACATTATTTCAATTACTGAAGAAAAAACATTATCAAATAAATACTTATATTTGTCTTCCCAGTTAAACAAGGGGAAGTTTGTTTGCTTGAAAGCTGCTTTATCTAGTGTTAAAAGAGTGAAGCAGTAACATGAAAGCTTAACATTTCTTGGGAGGAAAAAATACTCTAAAGGACTGGTCTTAATCTCTTAAATCTTTTAAAAACTGTCCTAAAGCTTTGAGCTAAGACGAGGGGTGTCTTCTTCCAGCACTAACTCTAACAATTAAAAATACATTTGTAGAGTCTTATCTCAATTTTGGGATAAAATGCTGCAGCTGCAGAGACTGAACATAAGCCAGTGCTGGATCAGGCCAAGCTCTTCCTAGTGTGAGCCACAAAGACAGCTAGTTGCTGTGGAAGAACAGCTGCTCAGCCTGCTCTGTTTATCTTATCATTCAAATGCATTTTGATATTTGCTCCAAAAAATCAACAAACTGATCTCATCCCCCTTCTGCTAAATCTGCCTTTAATTATACTGTGCAATAGCCAAGATCTGAGTGTTTCATAAGCAGCAAAACCTTTGAAAAACTCATATTTTATCATTCGTCTTCAAAGAAGATGAAAATTGCTTCTTGTAATGGTATGGGATGTACCACTGAGAAAACACTGCTTTAATTCATTAATGATATGGAAAGATGACTTAGAAAAATAAAATTCCCCCTTGCTATTGGAAGGAGGAAGGCTACAATCAAGTAGAATTTTGCCATAGACTGCTTTTTCAGTACAGTAGGAGATGACAAGATCAGGAGCAATGTGAGGAGAAGAAAGCAGCAAGTCAGAAATCCACAGTGATGGAGCCTGAACTCCACAGAGCAGGGCAAGGTGGGCAATGACAGCATGTGCTGTACACACCTTACTGCTGTAGTGAAGAGGAGCTGCCAGCATTGCCGTGGGGTCTGTTGTCAGCCTGTACTGGGGCCAAGGGGCTGGCTTCAGGGGCTGGCTGGCCAGGTGACTGGTACAGGAACTTGTTGCTAGTCATAGAGACTGAGTTCATTGCATCCTAAATTATGCAGCAAAGGAATAAGAGAACTTTGCCCCTGCCTCTCCAGTAATGTCTGTACAAACTGAAATACTACTGTGATTGAGATTGCTGGAGAAATATAAGGGGACCGCTAATGGGGTGCGGAACCTTTCACTAAAAGGAAACGGGTTCCAATAATGTTCAGATTCAATGAAATCATTGGCAGGAGATGGCTGCTTGGTGGCTTTCAGGTTCCCTTGTGCTATATTCTTGGATTTTGTCCATGGTGTTGTTTTTGATTCCTGCAGTTTGACTTGTAGCTTAAAAAGAAAGCTCTCCACAGGTACAAAATAGCTGGAATGAATATCAGGACACTGATACTCAACAGGTTTTCTTTCTGTCTTTAGAGTTAGTCATGAATTGACACATAAACATCTCAAAGAAACACACCAGTATGCTTAAACCCAACTCTCTGTTCCCCTCTAGGACAATCTGAAAATCCAATACCCACATTACGAGTGTTATATAATGCCCCTGTGACAAGTATTATTTAACCAGATACAGATGTGTTGACTGTCAGGAAAAACAGCTCTCCTGTCCAGTCTCAGTGATTTGTACATGTTCTTTTGGCAACAGCTCAGTTATGTGCAGTATCCATTCCTTTGAGTGTAATGAAGGTGAAAAGTTCAGCTATCTCTAGACAAGGCACTGCTATTTGAGCAGAAAAACATTAAAGACCACGTTGGGCCTGTGCTGGATTTACAAAATATACACACTCTTAAGGGGCAAATAGAGCTAAATCCATCAAATATGTCCAAGCCCCAAATCCCTAAGTTCAGAGCCTTTCCTCAGGATTCCCCTTAACTTTGGTGACACATTAGCTTCTGATAATAAAGATACTAATTCTGGTAGGAAGTCCTACCTGGTGATGATTCTGACAGGCTGAGGTGCCAGCTGGTGCCAGAGCTGTGATCCCAAACTACATACTCTCTGGACCTATAAATATGGAATTACTCCCTTCACAATGAATGGGAGAGAGCACTACCTCAAAGTATTTGATATGGAAGAGGAGCTTTCCTGGGCCTGGGAGCTCCAGGAAGTAAAATTCAGCACAGGTTTAAGAGAAAGCTGAATTCCCTGTGTATTCCCCACTGTCAGTGGGCACTCTCACATCAGCTTGGGGCTGGAGAAAACCTCAGGCAAAGACTGATTAACACTGAAGAGACTCAGCAGGGAGAAACAGCTCTCTCATCAGGTCTGTAGGTTGACGTTTTTGCTTTGTATCTATGCCTGATGCCTGCCAAGCTGTCCTTGCCATGCTGGCTTTTGGGGCGCTTTCCTAGGAGCTCAACTCTCCCAAAGAGGGGTGAGTTCCAAGATGAACTAATAGGCATCCTATGTGGTTGAAAGTTGCCTACAGGTTAAGCTTTGCAATGATGATCACTGTGATATGCGGGTCTTCTAAAGGAGCTAGGTCACATTTGCTACAGAGTGTGCATGTTCTTTCCTTATGTTTCTGAAAGCAAATGAGAGAAAAAAACCCTGATCGAAAACTTCTCCAATATTGGACTTCCTTCAAGTACTAATGCAACTCAGGCACTCGTGTAGCACAGGGAATCAAAGCCCTGCATCCCTTTGCAGATGTGGTCGTGTACTGTGGTGACTACATACTGTGTCTGCCTTTTTCTTTTGTCACTTTGATTGATGATACTGGCATTGGAACATTTCTAACCTCAAAATATACCACAAGCAACCTGGACCTGAATATATTATCAATTGTAAAAAGGGCATTCCATGATTGTAAAGTGGCTGGATACTCTCAGAGCTACAGACAGAGTTAAGGAAATGAAATCCAATGAAGAAACAATGAACTTCCTTGATAGGAGTGAGAGATCACTACTTAAAATAGCACAAGCTCTGAAAATGTCCAGATCAGTAAAGGACTAGTAAATTGGATATGAAATCAAAATGCGGTGCTGGATGCAAAATAAGGAACATTAAGAACAGTAATCTGGTTTTGAAAATGGTGAATATGTGCTGATCTTTGAAGTCTTGATTAAACCACCCTTGATAAAGGGATCTATGCTGGTGAAAAAGTTGCTATTTTTATTGCTTATTAACAGAAAAGGACAAACTCTTCTACACATGCTAAAGGTAAAATGAGGACCAAACTTTTCTCTTTCTTTTTTTTTTTTTTTTTGTCCTAAAAAGAAGAAAATTCAGATTAGATTTTAAAGAAAAGTTCTCTTGTTCTAGAAGAAGAGAATGAATGGAACGGCACAGATTAAAAACCTGGAGTTGTCAGCAAAAGAAACAGAACTGTTAGAGGAGCAGGGCAGATAGTCAAGTGTGTCAAATGTGAACCTGGTGAGAGCTTCTTCCAACACTAATATCTCTGAGTGCAAAATTGGCATCTTATTTGAATCTGGGGATGTGGCAACATCTCAAGCTGTAACCTTTTTATGCTCTACTAAAAAAGCTTGCCTTAATTAGATAAGCCTAATTAGAGGTTAAAACACCACCTAGCACATGTTTTTTTTTTTTCCCATGCACCAGTCTATCTGTGTTAGGAGTCATTTTCATAACCAGTTCACAAGCTGTTTCCCATTTTCACTGTGCCTTTGCTCAGCTATGGTTAAAACTTGTACATCCTCCCTAAAAAGGATGCAAAAAATACTATTCCTTGAGCAGAACAGCTAAATACTTTCCCAGTGCTGGACAATACTTTGCAACCACAGCCTTTCCTTTATGTACCAAGAAACAAAGACTAAGATGAGTAGAAAGGGTAAAACGTTTCCATATGACTGAACTAGGAGGTTCTCCCCCAAAACCAAGAATGAAGGCTGGACAAACTGGGTGTCCATTATATATATTAACTTTGTAGGAGCATGTTTATTTTTATGAAAACAAAACCCCAGCATTATTTCCTTTCTAGTCCTTTAAGAAAACCCATTTTTGTCCAATATTTTTGAAATTACAGGACAATGACAAACACTATTGTGAAATGGCTCCCACATAACTTCCAAATGTTGAGAGACTCATCTTTCAAAATTATGCCAGTGAGTTGGACACAGGTCATTGTTCAGATACAAATATACCTGCTCCAGTACAGCTCTAGTGTGCTTTTCCCAAGAGAAAGCTGTAGTAATGATCTAGCAAGTAGGACTCTTCATCAGGGACTGTAGCAATAAGACAAGGGGTACTGGCTTTAAACTTAAACAGGGGAAGTTCAGGTTAGACAAAAGGATGAAGTTCTTTACTGGGAGGGTAGTGAGGCACTGGAACAGGCTGCCCAAAGAAGTTGAAAATGCCCTATCCCTGGCAGTGTTCAAGGCCAGGTTGGACAAAGTCTTGGGTGACATGGTCTAGTGTGAGGCATCCCTGCCCATGGCAGGGAGTTGGAACTGGATGATCTTAAGGTCCTTTCCAACCCAAACCATTCTACAGTTCTATGATTCTAAGTATTATATTGTCTATGTCTAGAAACCGTGTAATACCTGGAGGACGTGGCCAAAGCAATAAGCAAGGCTTGAAGAATCCCTCTGATGAAGACAATGGGATTCTTCTTGGTGATAAAGAAGTACATCATTGGCAGAATAAACAGCCCGTGCACCACCAGGCCGCACACCACTGTAATGGCATAGAAACCCAGTTTCTTCCCAATGGCTGAAGGGTCATCCATTTCCAAGATTTTACCAGCAATTAGGAACACAATTCCAAATGGGAAATACCTGAGCAAAAATAAAGACAGTCATTATTAGGAGACAGCTCACTTCCATCAAACAGTATGAGCTGGGAAATCCTTCCAGTAGCAAAACAGTCACAGCAGCCTGTCTGGAAGCTGCACAGCTGGGTTCTGTTGTTTTATCAACCTAACCCCCTTTCACACTTGAGGAGCATGCCCAAAGCACTGAGCTAAACAATCTTTTATGCGGAGTACTCCTCAGCACACCTGAGGTTATGGTGCTGGTCAGGAATGACTAAAATGTTTTGGTTCAGAAGGCAGGTCTGACTTTCTAGCTTTAGGCATTTACTAGGGAGAGGGGAAATGAATCCTAAGCTCTGTGCATGTGCTTGTGCTCATGTATCTCTTCATGGATTTTAGTTGGAAGCTGTTAAGTAAATGTTTATGTTGCCTTTGGAAGACATAAGAGAAACACCAACATGCATTAGACATACTCTTGGGCTGCCTGGGAGTTTGATTTGGGCCAGACGGGCATAAGAACAGTTAGTTTCTGGACCCCCTCAGTACTGGATGTGGGATAGGTGCCTTATCAAAACTGTTGCACTTCCGTGCACACCAAAACCAAAGCAATGGGTGCTGAAAGAGACTAAGATTAAAACAATAATAATAATCTGGGGGCATCCAGCCATCTTCCACTTGCAGCTGTGCCATCTCCAGAGAATTCCCCCTCATTCTTCCAGAAATAACTACTCCTTTGGACCCATCTAAACAAGTGATCATTCCTTGAGCCAGCTTAGTCAGACTGGACCAGGGAGCTGGAAACACAGGCTTAGTGCTGGTAGGGGGCTCCCCCCACGTCGTGCTGAGCAACACTGGGGAACCTTCTGCAGTGTGGGAAAGGCCCTAAGCTCATAGTTTTTGTTACTGGCAATCATCTACTGCTCCTCTGATCTTTGGGGCAGGTAGATCGGCAGGTCTAGCCAAGGACTGGCAGTGCCCCTAGTGCATACAGCACATACACACCCAGCTATACCATGTTCCATTATTTGGGTGTAATATATAGGGTACCTCTGTCAGAATGACAGTACAAGCCAGGGTGAGGATGTGTATATGTGTGTATCTTCCTTCAAAATCTGATGCCCTGCAAAGCTAAGGTCTTGCTTCCCTGGAAATAAGTTTGAGATTTCTGTGCATCCTTTTCTATTGATATTTTCTTGCTGTTTTCAAAAAGATACTAATTTTCTTACTAGAAGAGTTACTTACCAAACAGCAACTGCCACGATCTTCATGACAGATTCGTTTAAACACTGGCAAAAGCTGACCAAAGGAACCCCGCTGTTCCCCATTCTTCCCAACATTATACCTGCAATCAAAGGCATTCAGGTTCAGTTTCTCAGGTGCCTTCACGCAAAGCCCCAATGCATTCCCCTCCGTGCTGTAACTCAGACTCAACTAAATGAGAGATGACTGGATGAATATAGATCTTCATGCTGTGTAACGAGATGTGGTATCTGAAAATCTTGCTTTACACAAGCACAAGACCATGGGAAAGCCAGGCCACAGGCTTTGTGCTTTGCCCCACACAGGGATTTCTTCCCTAGCTGGGTGGCTTTTTATTTGCAGTTCCCTGAAGGTTTCCCTGTGGAAGCACAAAATTTTATGCTGTAGATTTAGCCCCCCTGATAGCCTGTTTCCTTAACTGTCTTTCATAGAGCCCTGAGAAGGATTTACATGCTCTGAGCGATCGAAGAATCATAGAATGGTCTGGGTTGGGAGGGACCTTAAAGTTCATCTAGTTCCAACCTCCTGTCATGGGCAGGGACACCTCACACTAAATCAGGTTGTTCCATAGAAGACAAACTGAGAAATATTGTCTAGCGAAGGAAGCTTTGTTTGCCTGCAGTGTGCCTTACTGCTGTGCGCTATGTACAACTGGGCGGGATCCATAAGACACTCCTGGGGCTAAACCAGTCTTTGGGATTTGTTCTGTTAGTAAGGGATTCTCCATCTTATTTTCAGTAGTTATCTGTCTGCACAATAAAAACCAACTCTCATAATCAGTCAGGCTTTGGAAACGTGGGGGAGACAAGGAAATTCAAATCCATGGGAAGAAAAGCCAAATTGCTATATTGACTAACTAGCAAAGATGAAAGCAGAGAAAACCCATTTATGTGCACCCAGTGCTCAGAAAGGAAAGGAAAACTGCATTTGGGATGTGTCATCTAACCATATATTCTCCAGATGATGTTAGTCTCCAATAATACATACAAATAGAACTCATTTTCCTATGTTAATTTTCTGCCAATCCTCCCTGAAAGGATTATAAGTAATTGAGTTAATTGCTCAAGGAAACTTTTCCAAAACTATCTGCCCCAAGTGAGCCTGCCTTTGAAGGGAGTTCCACAGGGAAGCAGGGGGCTATGAGTGGGGTGCATGCTGCCACTTGCTCTGGGTATGCAGTGTCCTTGCTTTGAGCAGAGCCCGGGCTCTGTTCCTTGGAGCCACATCTGTATGTGGAGCCATGGCTCTGGCAGCACTGCTTTGAGGGCAATCCCCTCCTGATGCAGAGAGGGAGGCTTTCAGCTCTCCCATCCAGGGATTTCACAATAACAGTGCATTCAAGATGTGAGTTTGTAAGCCTGTTAATATTCATCTAAGCTATAACCCTTAGGTCAGAAAACAACAATTTTATTAAGCATTTTGCTCATCATTGGTAATAGGATATTAAATACAGTTCAGCTCCTCTAGCCTGATTGGTGGGAGTTTTATGAGAGTCTTATCTTCTAATTCTGTATAATGCCAAAACCAATAAAATATCTTCTTTTTCATTTTACAAGAATAATTGAAATTTGCTTTTTAAAACACTGTCCTACCTAAGCCTGTGGCTATTGGTGGGGGCCTCCTGTCTGCAGCCCTGATGTACCAAGTTATTTGCCTTGTAATGAGCAAATAATGTGTGCTCCTCCAAGAAAACATGATCAGATGTCCCAGTGCTTGGCCACTGCCATAATATCTAAAAGAAATTCCTGCACACTGTGTGAGAAGAGATATTCTAGGTAGTCATAGCTGGGCTCAAGCTAACACCCAGCTATAGCTAAAGCATGAGCCCAGCATCAAGACTTTACATGTGTCTTGACCTCATGCTCCCTGTGTCAAACTTTGCCCATTTTAATGCATGCATGGCAAAGAGGTCCAGTCATTCATGCACAGGATATATTCTTGGACTGAGATGACTAAGCAATTCACCTCCTGCTTCAGGAAAAGAGTTAGCACAAACCTAAACTCTTGTCCCTTTATGCTGTACTTAATGCTGTTCAAGGACCTTAAAAAACTGTAATAAGAACTTACACCCACCTTAAATGCTGCTTTTCTATGCTCAAAATGGTACAAAAGGACCTCTGTGAAAATAAGACTCAGCCAAAGTGAGCAAAACTGCTACAAAGCACCAAGACTTGCATGTGCTTTTTTTTTTCAACAGATAAAGACTTTTGAAGGATGCTCTTATTTTATAGAGATTGAAGCCACATGTTTTCTGTTTCATTGCTTCCATTTATTTTGGTGCAGAAAGCTGAAGACAGTGATAAAAGCTTGGCTGCATCCCTTGTTCAAAATGACAGACCGAAATAATCACAGGTAGATGACAAGTGTTGAGGGTTTAGTGTTTGCTCGTAGCTGATACAGTCACACATGGCAGTACCAGCAGGACATTTTCTGTAACTCAGCCAGGAAGAAACCAGCTCTCAGCTCCCATCCATTGAGCCCCAGGCCAGCAAGACTTATGGGCATGGTAAAAGTAATACATTCAGTTCTGGGAAGACAATGGATGATCTCTGTTCAGAAGTATAAAACTGCCCTTGATCCTAATAAGCACATGTAATTAATTCATTCATATCCAATAATTTTTTGACTGGAATAGTGTTTGCTGTGACACTGTACTATGGGAATTGTCTATAATGTACTACAAACTGGGGACAGCCAGTTTCCAGCTGTGTTGCAAATAGAATATCACCCACTGGAGAAACCAGAAAAGAGGAAAATCTGCTAATTCCAGGCTTGACTTTTGGCCCTTTGTGTTGGTATGAACCATAATATAACAAACACAGAGATGTTGTGTGGAACTACCTTTGCTGACCAGATTAACTTCCAAGTATAAATTTAGATAATGAAAATTCGATCAGAACATTATTATTAACTAGGGCATGTTTGTTAAAATTTCCTTTTCCAAATCCACAAACATAATGTAACACACATGGCACCAATGTGTGCCTCCAGCAAGTTAAACTGAGTAAGTTAGCCAGACAGAAGCTCTTCGAGTCCACTGTGGTAAGCTACTAGATAGTACATAGCTAACAGCATCGCAGGATGGCAAAAATAAAATCTGATACAACAATACGCTTTTGTAGCTCACTTATTCAAGGTCATAGAATCCTAGAATGGTTTGGGTCGGAAGGGATCTTAAAGATCATCTTGTTCCAACTCCCTGCCAAGGGCAGAGACACCTTCCACTAGACCAGGTTGCTTCAAGTCCCGTCCAACCTGGCCTTGAACACTGTCAGGAATGGGGCAGCCACAGCTTCTCTGCTTCACTGACACAACCTGTGCCAGTGCCTCACCACCCTCATAGTAAAGATGTTACTGACGCTCGTCTGAGTTGGGTTCTGACAGTGGCAGTTATATTCTCCACTAATCATGTGGTAAAATGTGACTAAGAATGGGTAAGAACAACAGACAGGGCAGGTTCTAGGGCTAAAGTAATTTTCTGCCTGGTGAGAGGAACTTTGGCCAAGAACAGATTTTGCTTGGCCTGCATGGATGATACATCCAGCCATGAGAGCCATGAGGGGGTGTCTCAGCCTGATGCCCCTGGAAGCAAAAGCAGTGCAGGAGATTCTTTATTCCTGTCATACCACACCTGGAGTTCTGGGCATTAGAAGCATACTGATTCTTGGGCTTTGGGAACAAAGTCTGCTATGGACTTGTATACTTCAGAATGTCTTGAAGCTTTGTCTGGGATTTTTGCTACTGTCTGGAGAGTGAAAGAGGGGCCATGGGTCTGACCTGGTATAGTAATTCCTATCTCCTCTGAGCACACTCTATGATGGCGTTTCTTACAGTCAGGAAAAAATGAGTCATAAATAAAAGCTCAAAAAAATCCAGAAAAGAATTAAATCAAAAAGAACGTATGTGCATGCACAGAAAACAGACCTGCATGGAACAAAAATCATCAAGGATTTTGAACACTTATCATTGACAGTTTAGGACAACAGCTCTGTAACAGTTTCACCTTTTTCCCTGTGAAGTTTAGATGGAAGGTGAATTGAGAAACTGAACAACTGAACCCATATCTTTTTCTCTTAAATGGACACTTGGTTGATTATAAACCAAACATGTCTGAAACCTACCCATTGTGGCAGAGAATATCACAATCCCCAGCACATTCATGCCATCACTAGTGCCTGGCTCTGATTTGTAAATCACTTCAGGAGGCGGAGTGATATCCAAGGCAAAATTCTGGACATTGGATCCATTCTCATCCTGGACTCCATATATTATAATGTGACGAGTGGTGCTTTCAGATGATGCTTTGCTAGGTTTAATGATGGGAATACTTTTGGTGCGATACTGAAAGAAAACAAAATAGCTTTTATTATAATATCCCAGCAGGAATTAGCAGTTTAATGAGACTTCCTAAGTGTTCTGTTCCTAGAAGGCTGCCTTTTAGAGGGACAAGCATGAAAACAAGAATGACAGCTCCTGTCCGTATGCTGCTAAAATCTGTAAAAACAGTTGAATTTTTGGAAAAGCATAAAAAGTCAGTTTCCTATAATCAGACTTTTATGCAGCAAACACATCATCTCCTGATAGAGCTACTTTCCTGTAAGACATAATCAGGAATGACTCCTTAGAAGTGCTGTAAGTAAGAGAACTGTTAAGTTCTCTTTGCCTCACCAGAGATAAGGTGCCCAGGAAATATTCCCCCAGGTGAAATAAAGGCAACCATGCCTCTTGTTCACTCAGAACTTTTAGATGAGGTTTTCTGACCAAATTCTCTTAAACGATTCCAGCTACTCTGTGTCTGCAGTCTGATGTTGAGAGAAAGCATGCTCATACTGTCATAAATTGTTCTTTCTCAAGGTCCTCACAGACCTGGGCTCAGGTGGAGGTGGAGCTGACATAGGTGTGCATGTCCACTCTTCAGTCATACTGTCCATTTCGTGCTTGTTTGTTATGCCTTCAGGAACCAAGGCTGCTGAGGCTAATGGAAAGGGACTCAGTTCCTAAATGCTGAAGGTACTAACAGTAGCTGAAGTAATATGCAGTGTCTGTATCTGGATTCTGTTTTACAAAGATACATGATTTTATATAATGCTAGGTCATCTCTTTCATCAGTTATAAAAGGAATATAGCCACTTACCTGCTTGAATGTGGCCTCAACAAGATTGGCTGGAAACATGTTCCTAAAAATGAACAAATAGGAGAATAATTTATATGGCACTGAAAACAACTTCTATTTACTGTGTCTTGAGTCTCCCAAGGTAAATCAGTTATTTACCCTCCTAGAGAGCAAGGGCAGGATGGGTGCAGAAGACTGCCCCTTTCTCCTACTCATGCCATACAGCTGTACCTGACTGAGCAAAGCTCAATAGAGAGACAGTTTCTTACAAACTTTTGGGACTTGCTTCTAAATACCTGGAGTGCAACCCAGGAGCTCTCATTTCAGTTTCTGGCTCTGTAGAAGTCTCCATGTTGTAACTGAGGCCACATGATTGCTGTCATTCCCTTTTCCATGTGCTAACTGGGGAAAAGAGTATTCCTTTATTCCGTATTTTGTCTTTCCTACATAGATAATGAGCTGTTCAAGGCAGAGTCAGTGTTCACAGATGTATTCCTGAGACCCCTGGGTGCTGTAATATACTTTGGGACTTCTAAGTTCTCCTGTGAGATAATTCACAAACTGTAGTACCTCTTGATGAAAGCATAACTAAAATTGGAGGTGGTGTAGCCTTTTGCAGTGGTTTGGTCAAGAACAGTTTGCTTTTCAAAAAGAGGGTCTCATTCCTGATTAAAAGAAGTGAGATTACACCTGTACAGTCTTGGCTAAATTTTCTTTTAGTATGGTTCTGAGGCTTCAGAACAAAAGTCTGAGGTAAAGCCACAGCTTCAGCTCTGCTTATAGCTACAGAGGAAGACAATGACCATAAGCTGCGAGATCTGCAGTGAGACTGATAGATGTTTAATTCCAAAGGGATGCTTGTCATTTTTACTGACTTTCTGTGTATCTCAGTCCACAGCATTTCACCCAGTAATACCTGGAGCTAATTTATAACTTCCATTTGAGTGAGATTACTGCTTTGCAGAAAGTCATTCAATCTGAATTTGAAATGGAGAGCACACCCTCTACAGGCTTCAAAGGGGAATCGTGGTATAATTGGGGAAAAAAACTAAAACCTCAAGTGTTTTCCAGGCAACATTTGGGAATCAAGATTTGCGTGATGATCCTAATAGGATCATTTTTAGTACTAATTCATTTGCAGCCCAAAGCTTCTGAATCCATGGGCAGAAGAGAGTGACAGCCTGTGACCCAATTACATGCTTTTGTGTACATATATTTAAGCAAGGAGAAACTCCTGAATTCCTCTTCCAAAAGACCTTTTATTACAAGTCCTCAACCCCCAAGCCAGGACAACACAGAAGTGTTTGTTAGTGAAAAGGCCATTCTCATTTCAAAGAGAATTAATATATATAGGCATATAGATGGTGAAACACATGCTGCACATTTTCTAGCCCTGCTTTCCTCTTTAGAGCAACACATACACTTGCTGCTGACAGAATTGCAGCAAGAGCTCGCTGTGCAGCACTGGCTTAGAAAAAATGATTCTATTGCTGTTTCAAGCCATCACAATGTGACAGTATGATCATGTTTAAAATTATGAGATAGATCCTGCTTCAGTTACATCAGCCACTGAGAGCAATTGCTGCAAAGAGATAACAATTAACTTTTTCAGGGCAAAGCAGGGGGAGAAGAATTTTAATTAAAGGGTAGTAGTATTGTCTAATGATTGAAATAGACGACTGAAAATGAGAGGGGTTTTTTGGTCTGCTATCTGAGAGCAGACAAGCCACATAAAGGCATCATATGTAATTTTGGTAAGGCTGTTGTCGTATGGCAAACTAGTGTTACACAGACAAATTACTACCAGGCAAGATAGGAGGTTGATGAGCAGCACTTCAGTTACTCTTCATTAATTGCCCTGGCCTTCCCTTGCTGCAGTGAGGTGACACAGTTCTGATTACCTACCCCTTGTAGTCTGATCTGCTACCTGGCATTCCCATGGGATAACAGTCTACACCAGCTGTGCTGTATGCTGCAACGTCTTCCATTTTGCCAGTCCTGCTTAAGAGCCCCAGCTGTGTGCTATGGTCACACGATAGCAGAAAGAGCAGCTTTGGCCACGTAGAATCATAGAATGGTTTGGGCTGGAAGGGACCATTGAAGGTCATCTAGTCCATTTTTCCATATAACAAAGCCATCATAAGTTAGCAAGGTTTAGTTAAGCTAATGCAGTCCCTTTGTATACATTTTCATTTAATTGGAATGATTTAGCTTAAGACATCTAAGACACAGCGTAGTGATGTGGTTGGTGAGGAACACTCACTACACAATTGTAAGCAGTGCTGTGCTGCCATCAACAGATCTTTCACCCCGGTAACAACAGCACAAAGCATTGGGTTATTTCTGCAAATCATCCATAAAGCTGATGATTCTTTGGTTCAAATAGCGAATCTGTAGCCAAAGCAACACACAGACAAGCGCCAGCTACACATCCCTTTCCTATCAGATGCAGACACAACTGTCAGTCTGCCTGAGCCCCAGGGCTTGGCCAACATAGGGAAGTAACTGAAGAACAGCTGGATGGAGCTGCAGCTGGGACAATGGAGAGGATGTTTATAGGAGGGGGGAAGCACTGAAGAGAAAAGATGGTTATTGCCTTATTATGCTTCATAAGGGAATTCTGCTTATGCCAGATTGTTAAAGGCTTCATTAATACAAAATCATCTTTGTTCTGTGATTTGAGAGGATCACATTAAAGGTGCTACAAGAGTGTGATGATTGTGTTCTGACCTGCTGTGTGAATGTGGAATCCACACCGTGGGTTCCCGCAGTGCTCTGAATATGCATGTCACTCATGAGCTGTAGCTTTATTAAGAAATATTAATTTAATAGTTGATGATTTCCAGTTTCTCCCTCAGATTTATAGTCCTAATTAGGAGAATGAAGAATAATTAACACTGCTTGAGAAAGAAAATATCATCTGGTTAGGAGCTAGATTAAATGTTAGACAAATTTGTGGAGGATTAAAGCTTTTTGTTTCTTTATCATTCTTTATCCCACAGGAATTACAACTACCCACTTAATACTGGCTGCTGGAAATCTCCCAATACTTTTTAATACATTATGCACTGTGATCCAGTCTTTGAGACTAGCCTTACTGAAGTTACACAATTTATCTAGTGAAGGGCTGACGTGAATGCATTTGCCAGAGCTTCATCTTATTTTATATTTTAAGCTGGTTTACTTGGATTGAAAAAATCCAGTATTAGCCAAAATTTAGTTTTGTTAATTAAAAACATTCAAGAGAGCAAATGGTGGATTGCTCTTTCTAAGGGACTAAAGACAAATAATGAGAAGACGGTATCAAACTGTCACCTAGAGCTGGGAGATGACTGGGAGTGTTCTTTGGTTCAGTCAGACCTCTTCAGAAACACTTGAAAAACTCTTGCTTTAGGGATATGTTTTCCTGCACACTGGTATTTCCAGCCATGAGATGCATGGCCTTGACAGAGATCTCCTAGGAATGTTTCAGAAGTGAGGCTGGTAGTGGAGGATTTGACTTCTTACCATGGAATTGTGATGAGGAGGGATGGTGGGATCCCCACAACTGCTCTCAGGGCAGCTCTCCTGTGGGTCTCTGGCCCACTGATCCTGAGCATGGGCAAAGGTTTGCTGGGGTGGGAGCTTCAGTCTAGCACAAAATCCAGACACTTACCCAAACAGATTACAAAATTACTGGCACGGTGATGGAGGGTTGATCTCTGCCCAACTATCTTCCAGGCACCAGCCTGCAATCACGCTGGCCCCTGCAGATCTCTACTAGTTTACTGCATTTCTGGACAGAATAAAGATCTACCCACATGGATTTGGTATCAGGATCATAAAGTGAGGCTGTCTGTCTACGCAGAACTGGCATTGTGTTTATCACTGACATACACTGAATTAAAGATACTGCCAGTACTTATGAAGCAATAAATCAAGCTGAGCTATACATCACTCTCACCACCTAGAAATACTGTTGTGTTTATTAAGAAAACTAAGCAGATGAAATACTTCTAAACTTCCAGCATTACTCTCAGATTGCTTACAAGACACAGACCACAGAAGAATAGTACAGGAAATTTAAAGTGATTTGAGATTCATTTCTCTAGTACAAGCAACAAGTGAGGCTGGTGTTAGGTCCAAGACAGGGTATGACTTTAAACAGAAATGGAGACAGAGAGTTTCTGGTTACATAACAAATCAAGAGCTAAATACTGCCTGCCCTGAGGAAGAACATTTCCCAGAGCATCTTCTGCTTGAGAAATTCTGCCAGACAGAGCAGGTGTGTTCAACACAGGCTAAAAGAGCGAATGCACACGACAGTTCAGTATCAGCTCAGTGAACCTTCCAAGGATTATGGGCCATTAAGCCCCAGCTGGCACAACGTGCCTGGCCTGCATTTGCTATGACAGCAGCATGTAAGCACAAGTGACCTACTAAACACCTTCTCTGACTACATCCTGTTGTGATGCACAGGCTTGTTCGTTCTACTAGCAAATTCTGGAGTCCTTCCTTCCCTAATCATGTAAGCGCTAAAAGGATTCAGATGCAAGGATGTACCAAGTTACAAATGTGTACGTATGACTAAGGCAATATATGTTCTGCAATTTGGGAGCCATGGCATTTGAAGAAAATCCTGAAGACTTATATCAAATATGGAAAGCTCTGAAGGTGCAGCTTCCCATTAGACATATGACTACTTAGTACCTTTCCACTGCCAAAAGTGGGAGGTCCTCTTTCCTTCTCCATTGTCTCCCAGCAATTATCCTACCAATTGACACTAGTTACTCATTTTTACTCCCTTAGATTGCCACTTCTTTGCGAAGCTGAATTGTGTAGGAACCAATTTTTCAGCTCAGACTGTGGGAGCCCTCTTGCTCTGTTCCAAAGGTTGTTGACTCTGAGAACTACAGTAGTGATACAAATATCAGCACTGTTAAACTGTTTAATTGCTTATGCTTTTAGTTGAAATGTCCGTAGAACATTAGCCTGCAGCTACTGGGATAGCCACTTGGATGGTTCCTAGATAACTTCTGTTAGAAATAACAGGCCAAATTCTCATTGCAGTTATGCTACTGAATATCTGAGATACTCATTCTGAGTCCTAACTACAACATCTGTTAACTCAAAGCACTCAGCTTTTGCAGATCTTTTAACAAGAACTTAGTTCAGCTGCTGTAGCAGAAGAGTGGCCACAGGTACAGTACATGTTTTTTCCTTGACTCAGAACACCCATTCCCTCTGAGGCACTCTGCTCTGCAGCAGCAATCTGGGTTTACTCTCAGACTCTGATATTATCAGTGCCTAATCCCTGCCACGCCGGACAGTCTTTGGCTGCAGTCCCCCATGCTGTTGAATTAAAGCCACCAGACTGGGGTTTTGCTACGTGTGTGTCCTAATAATATATTATTGGCCTACATTTGCACTGGGCATAAACCAGCTTTGGACACTCTGCTCTCAAATTTGGACTAGTACAGCTGAGCTTGTAGGAACATTGATTTAAGACTGGGTATTTGACAGTATTCTAATACTTCAATGTTTGAGATCTTACCCTGTCACTCTATACAGCAAGAGTACAAAGAGAGTGAAAATGGAGTCTGAAGCACTTGACATGACAATGGTAAAGTTTTCAGGTTTACTTTTCCTGTCTCTGCATGATTTCATCATCAGCTGTGCAGACTCCTGACTGCTGTTACTGTACCACAAGTCACAAATCCTGTCCTTACTCATACGGGTGTACATCTGAAACACCTTCCTGCTGGTGTCAGTGAGCTCCATCAGGGCTTGCACTCCTGAAATCAAGGGCAAAACTTAATTCAGCAAGACTGAAAAACTGACTTATCTCAGGGCCCACGGGAGGATGCATCTTGCACATCAGTAGTCACCTCCAGTGCCTCATTTCTCAGTATCAATCTTTCTACCTCCTGCTAAAAGGACCAAAGAAATGCCTTTGCAGAATTAACGAGGCATTTAAAAACTCATTATTGTGGTAAAAGATACTAATAGAATGCAAAAGTCACTAATCGGCTCTAAGCCATTTCATCTTGCTTGTCTTTTTTGCAGATTAGAGCAGAACTCATTTTATGGAATAATTTTGCCAAACATATGGACTTTTTATCTGTCCTGAGGGTGACACTGTTGCATGGTCTTGGAGTTCCAGGAAGGGATCTGGAGGGTGAACTTCTTTATCCCGCTTCTACTGAAAGAAAAGGTCCTGACACAGCCCCAAAAGTACTGTGGCTTTCTGAGAAAATCATTCTTTGAAGTGGAAACACAAGTACATCACATCTTTATGAAAATCTTGAAAAGGCTGAATGATATGAAAGGTAACATGACAGGCCTGATGCATTTCCACTATGGTTCCAGCAAGGCAAAGTTGTTTCATTAAAAGTGTACATTTACATTGGAAGATGTCCAGGCCAACTGTCAGGAGCACAGACAATTTTTCTCCTTCAGGGTTTAAGCTTTCCCAATGCAGTTTTAACTCCTGCCCCTCATTTACCTCCCCCTCTGTGACTAAAGCCTCTCGACCAGTGAGCAGAAACTGCTCCATAGTCCATCTCCCCAGCATTGTTTTCATCATGGAATTATCTTTTTTCCATGTTGGTTTCCTTTCGTGCCAAATAGGAACCACACGTTTAGAGGCTGCAGAATCCTTTGTAAATACTTGAGGATTGGGCTTCTATGCAGCTCGAACTGCTTAACCAGAAGTGAACATTTGGTCGCATACAGAGCAGAACAGTGTTGGCACCAGGCTGAATTTGTGAGATAAAAGAAAACTGGCAATCAGAAAGGAGTAAAAATAGTTTGCCATAGGAGGACAGATAAATATTTCTATCATAGCACACAGTGGCTTTTGGCAAAAAATCCATGGATGTAGGGAAAAGTTACCAGAAGAATTCTTCATAGTTTAAACCCTGAATCACTTAATGCACTCTTAAATATCTTATTGCATGTATATACAACTCAGTGTTCAGCTGTAAACTTTTTAAAGTGTAATTTCTGGTTCTGCACAGCCCGGATGTTCTCCAAACTACAGCAGATATTGGGTTTCTCCTGCCCCATTTCCAACACAATTTCAATAAAGTAGAATATAGCTTGAAAAGAGGGAATGGAAATTATTTTTAAAAGATCTCAGGATTCCTATGAAAACATAAATCCTCTCCAGTGTTTATATCCTCTTCTAACTATTAATGGAATAACCCCCCCTAGCCCTCTCCTGGTTAAAACAGATTGAGTTCCCTGGTACCTGCTATTAAATTGGATGCAATCTGGAATAGTCAGTGGTAAAATGCTCTGACTTATCCTTCCAGTAAACTTCAGAAATGTACAAATTCGTGTGTCATGGTTTAAGGCATGATTTGATCCTGCCTTTATTCACGGAATTGTTTTTTTTGAAGCTTTTGAATGGAATAAGCTTGGGATGTCATGCTGTCTGGTTAGAATTGACAAAAACTAAAGAAGTATGTGAACCCTGCACTTGCTGGTGCCCAGATTTACACATACAGTCAGACTTACATAAAAGAGGAGGGTAAATCCCCATTTTGGCTGGGATTTACTTCCTCATGTGAATATTTATGGCATTTACTTGTCTATTGTCATCTCACAAGCTAAATTTTGTTTTCCTTGGCAACAAACGCAAGTTGCATGATTTAAACTGCAGCAGGATTTACCTGTCTCAATCAATGGTATTTTGATAATGGCAACAGAATGTAGTAGAAATATTAACTACTGACATTAACAGCAAGGTCCTGAATCATGTGTCTTGTTTTACAAATGTTCATCCCCAAGTTATAGACTTTTTCTGTTCTGCTTGTCAGGTGAGTATATGTGGCAGAATTAAACAAATCTAGTGCTTCAAACTGAACATTATTCCTGTAAGTAAACCCCTTTTTGTTCCTTTGACTAAAACACTCAAAGTCTGAGTTATTTTCAAAATCAGTAACTTGCCTTTCTTTATTTCTTAACTCATAAAAGGCTACTAAAAATCACTCTTATTTTTGGGGATATAGTACAAAGTTAATTCACACAGGAAAAAGAAGGTAAAGATGTGTGTTGATTCATTGCTATTACTTTCATTGATGCATCCCAAAAGCCACGTTCCTAGAACAAGACCCCCACTAGGTCTTGTATAAACTGGGAATATTTCCTCTGGCAGCACAGATTTATCTGAACAATCCTCAGTGAGGTAATTTCTTTTGCATATGTCTTGATTCTTGAGCTGTAAGAAATGAAAATGGTCCTTGCCTACCCCACACAAGTATTGCACATCAGGAGAATAAATTCATTAAAATTCATAAAGCACCAGGTGTGTTAAAGAGAATAAGATGATCCTTAGCCTGAGGATTTATAGTTTTAATGGAAGGAAATACACTTTCATGAGCCTTGCAGTGATTTCACCAGAAACCTTGGATATAATTGATGCAAATTTGTACATGCGTCTTTATGTAGCAATAAAATGGCAACTGAGGAGAGAAGCACCATTGGAACAGCATCTTCTGCAGAGCTTCAGACTCACAGCTGCCTTCTGAATTACTTGGCCATAGGCTGGATCCTGGCACACAGCAGATAGAGAGGGGCAAGTTATGCAGCGGAGAGTCCTGCAGAGGTGCTAGGGTGAGCTACCTGTTTAAATGGGCGTCTTCCACAGATAGCAGGAGATGTATTTGGTTTAAAGATGAATTAGATTGAAGCAAAATTTCACACATTTAAGGCCAAAGCAGCACTAAAGAGTTTAGGTATAAAACCTATTTGAATGTTGAAGCCACTTCCATCATTATGCATTCAGTGGCCTCTCTGTCCAGATTGAATCCCAGAGGAAATCAGTAGGGATGGATTCACATCCACAGATCTTGTCCCCAATCTCTTGGGGTTCCTTTTAGAAAGGAAATCTTTCAAATACTGCTATTTAGTGTGGCAACAAATGGTTGACTCGTGGATACAATTTTTGAGGCATGAAATTCAGCATATTGATGAGTTTGTTTATTTCCTGATTGCTATGAGGTTTAGAGCCATTTCAGAATAATGCAGTACAGTGTCATTCATGTCCTAATTGAATCATATACACTGGAGGCCTTATTGCTGGGGTTTTCTGCATAACAGAAAAATATACAGGGGAAGCACCATCTGGAAAATAATGCAGAATGATAATGTGATTATTGATTAATATTGCAGGTGGTTGGGACGACTATGAGGCTCTGCAGTAGCTCTGGGTTTTTTCATTCAGTCCATTCTTTAATTTCTGATTAAAACCACTTCTAAAAGCAAAATCCGTATCCCCAAATTCAAGAAATTCAATTTCTAGCAGCATACTCCCTGCCAAAAATTCCAGACATGACAATGCATACATAACATCACAAGAAATAGCAAGGTATTTCATCATTACAAAGCGGCTACAAATCTGAAATCAGTGAGGGTGAATACATGTGTCACAATGCCAAGATTCACAGTTTTGAAATAAACCCCTCAGTTATGTCACATATATCATCTTTCCACTTGTGCATTTAGCATTCTTCATGTGCAGAATACCAGATGTTTCCTGTGCAAACTAGGCACACATGCAATTGATAAATTGAGAGGAAATTAATGAATTGAGAAGATAAGCCAATCTGAGCTGAAAAAGATGGTCTCCAGCTGTGAATGGAAGTGATTTATCATTGAGCTAAAGGATCAGCTTTTCTAGCTCAAACCAGCAGATACATCATTACATTTAATCCAGACTTCCACACAGATATTTAGGAGTTCTGCAACTGACTTCAGCAGAGCCAGGATTTCACCCGTAGTGTTGGCCTAGGCTGAAAGCCCATTCCCCACAGTTGTGTTATTCTTATTTATTTATTTAGTAAATGTGGTTATTTCTGTAGTGGAGGAATAAAAACCATCAGTCTCTGCACTCAAGGCAGAAAGATTTCACAGCTGTGACTGCTGCTGAGCACAGCAAATGGAGAGTCAGCTTTATTCTCTTTCTTTAAGCTTGGGAAACAAGAGCAGCCTGTGGGCCTGTCACTGTTGACACTTGCCCAAACCAGAGAAGACTTTAAGGTTTTGCAGGCTGAAAGCACATCTGGAAACATGCATACCTGAAATATTCATGTAAACTGCTACAATTTGCTCAGGTAAGTGTTTGCAGGAAGTGATATTATAGATGATATTTGAAAATGTGTAGGTCAGGACATAGTATTTTACCTGCAATGAGCCTCAGCAGGATAAAGTGTTCCCAAGTCTCACCACTAAACCTGTGGTGTACAGGGACTAGCCAGGGAGAGGTGAAGAGATGAGATCCCAACTCAGCTCTCAGATTCCAGTCATACAGACATTTGGGTGCTTTATGCAAACTTCACACTGTAGACCAGAATTCAGGTTTTGCATGCCCAAATTGCTTTTCATCTGACTCATCTCCATGAACTAGTTTACTCCAGGTCTCAAAAAGTAACTGGGCTTGTGTAGGGAAGAGAATGGGAACCTATGGTGAGGGAGACCTTTTCCAGAGACAGCTGTAAGGTCAGTTTGGATGTAACATTGCACCACACGTCCCACTGTGCCTTTACTTGTCTGAGGCCTTAGAAACAGCTCAGCTTGCCTTAAAGGGTTTCCAAACACTACCACTTCATTATTATGAAGATAATAATTGAGATTACAGTTTTCTTATATTCCTTTTTACTCCTCATGCTACTCTGTTGTACTAAGGGATTCAAAGCTCCAATAACTTGCTCAGTTTCTTCCTCTTGGTGTAGGAATTATAGTCCTTTAGGCAGCAGGAACAGAATAATGTGATTTCCCATTATGTCACAAACGCATTAATTCCACTGCACATACATCATGGCAAAGTCACTGGGGAGATGCAGATGCCATGAAGTGGGCATCTTTTCATCGCAGAGGAAGACGATGGTTTTGTGGAACGCTACAAAAGGGAGCACTCCCAGCTGCTGCTCCATGACTAACATCATGTGGCCCATTCTCAGTGACACTGATACAACAGAAAACGATTCAGGTTTAACACGGCCTGGATAAGTGCAACTTGGAGAAGGAAAAAGAGATTTTTATAAGCTTTCCAACCCAGTTCCTTCTGAATTGAGGTCCCGGGAACTCAAAGTACTTTGTGTGCTGACACTGTCAGGGTCAGGAATTTGAGTTTTTGAAAGGCAAACTGTGCAACGTATTTTAATATGTCAAACTCCAATATAGTATGAGATCAGCAACTTGAGGTACTACCAACCAAAGGCAAAACTTGGTCTTTCTGCATGAGCAAAACAAATCTGAGGCACATACTATGTTCAGTCAGAAAAGTAATCCTACTAGCACCTGAAATGTTGGGACAAAGAGGAATATTCAGGCACGGCTATCAAAATACCATCAGTGTTCTAATGCTGATCTAAAAGAACAACCTTGCCTTCTGCCAAACAAGGTAAAATAAACAAGGAAAAGCCACAGAGCAGAATAAATAATATGGCAAACATAAGGAATAAAAGATCATAACAGTAGATTAATTGCGTCCTTTATCTGAGAGTTGCTATGAGCAGTTGTAACAGCACTTTTGAGTATTATTTCCTGAAAATTGTGAGTTTCAGCCCTTGTATTTATGGTTTTGCCTATTACAACTGTCTGTCCTTATTCAAATTAGCATTACACTTTAATACTCTTTTGACCTTAATAATAGATTTGATTGTGAGGTCTACAAGGCTCTATGTAATTCTGCAGGGGTAAAAAAAACCCTGACCTCAATGTTGTGAGTACCTCTGATACATTTGGTGGCCAGTCATTCAAATTTTACTAGAAACAGACAGTATAAACATCTGATAACTTGAAAATAACCTTCTGAAATTCACTTTCTTCTCAATTTTAGCAAAATGTGCATCCTTAGGTTCAGAATTTATCCCCAGGCCACAGTTCCTTATACAGATCTGTACAAAATGTTACCTGCAGAAAGCAGAAAGAATTAATGCTGTTACCGGATTAAGTCAAGCAGTGCATCTGCAGAGCTCATGATGGGCTTTCCGCCCTCTTCAGTGCTCTCCTTCTGTGCTGCTCCACCAGGATGGATAATGGAGACCATAATTATTCCCACAATCACAGCCACAAATGTTGTCCACAGGTAGTAAGTGATGGTTATGATGCCTAATCGACTGGAAGTCTTGGCATCCAGGGCTGCTAGCCCAGACATTAAGCTGTGGAAAGAAAACAAACACAACATACATAGTATCATTTGCATAACATTAATGCAGCTGAAAACCTAACTTCCTAATTACTGCAGTTTACCTGCTTCTGTTAGGATTTCCCACAAACCAGTTTTTAGAAGCCTGCCAGTAACACTAAAGCTGTAGCCTTTGTGTCTAAAGGGATGTTTCCCTGTTGCCACATGAGATCCTGATTACTCGAAGGAACCTGCAAGCTCAGGCTGCATACATGGGGACTGAATCCTACCAACTGTTTCCTGAAGTTGGAAGAACAGTTTTACATAACCTACACATCTGACAGCTCAGTTCACAGGAGCTTAGGTATAAATAACCTTAGGTATAAAACTCAACACATCATTTTACAGAACCATAGAATAGTTCAGGTTTGAAGGGCCCCCTGAAGGAAATTTGGTCACCCCCTCACACTTTCCTGTGTGAGGCAGGACCACAATATTGAAATTAAAAACCTAAGGGGCACAAAGGACTTTTTTCAACCTAAAAAGAATAACTTTTTTTCTTTCTAAACCAATACAAAGCACAATATTTTTTTGCTTTACCATGGGATACACTGGGGAGCAGACTGTGACCCAGTGTGCCCCCAGTCACAATGGAGACAGTGTATGGCATGTAGAGGAAACTCCTTCCTGGCAGGTGGGGAAAAGGGAAAATGCTATGGTTACTTCAGCTTTTTCTTTTCTCTTTAGCTCCTTACCCACCACTGCCAGAGGTATCCATGCTCTTCCTTGTATAGCTCACCACTGCCAAGCTATACAACTCTCTACCAAGTGCTTTAGATCCCACTCACCCCCTTCTATAGGCAAATCAGGACATGCATAGTTTGGTCCTTGAACTTGCTCCAGCTGCTCTGACATAAGCCTTGATGCTGTTTCCAAGTGACCTGAGGATGGGATTTGGGTTCCCAGTAGCAGCAGCATTGCTTGGGGCTTTAAATTGAGATAAGCTTTGAATAATTCTCCTTAAACTCTTCAAAGTATAGAATCATAGAATGATACATCTCAGGAAAACTGAAGGTAAAATAAGACCACATTTACTGTTTAGTGTGCCCACTGTCCAGCCTTCTCATCAGAACAGTTTATCATGCCTTCCCTCATGAACAGTCATTTCCTAAGCTGCACCTCCTTGAATAAGATCCCTTGACCTCACTCTGCTGAGTGAGGTTGTCTAGAGCCAATGCTAAAGTGCAGCTTAACCTTTATAGTAGATTTAATGAAATCAAATGGGTGGGATTTAGTGCTCAGGTTCCTGCTATGCACTAGATTAATTAAGAAAATGTACTGCTTTTCTGCATTGCCAATCTCTCATCTAGCATGGGTTTTGTTAACTCTGTAGGAGCAAGAGGAAACATTGGCTGCATTGTAATATGGATCATTTTGAAAATTAACATCTCTATAGCTCTTACATTAATAACCATTGCTTTTCCCTCTCTTTTATCATTGTATTTGATAAAAATCACACCTTTCTATGTGTCTGTAAAGCACCATGTACAAACACAGCACTACATGTTAAAAAAAACAGTAGCAGCAATAATACTTAAAGTAAATATTCTAAAACATTTAGTTTAATAAAGCAGTTGAGTTGAATACATTTATCTCAAATTAAGGTGTTTGTTTTCTGTAAAGCAATTTCTACGTTGTTATTAGATTTTTAGGGCTGAACTCTTCTCACAGGCTGAGGTTTCACAAGCCATTGAGCCAGTTCAAGAGCTCACTGATGCCCAAAGGAGATACCTATGTTGTACCAGACTTCAGCACTGTTCCACCGCCCACCATGACTTTCCAGAAAAAACAAGGGAAAATAAGAATGAGGTTGGTTTTTAACTAGCTGGATGTTTCTCATGGTAATCATTTTCAGTGTTCTTCATGGACATATTATGCAGGGACACGGACATCAGTGGTATCGACGCCTGACCATTGACCAGCAGATCTGTAACTTTAGATAGGACACCATGCAGAGTGGAGAGGGCACTACTGAGGAGGCAGGCAGTGAGCTTTTCTTCCTTGTACTGCCCTGAGGCCGCTATCAGTATGGTAAAACCACACTGCTTCTGTTGTTCTTGATGCCACTGTGCTGTGTTTGTTCTACAGAACAATGGAGAGATGAGCCCTGCACATAGCACTTGAACTGTCTTGATTGTTCACCTGAGAAGTATGCCCAGAAGTACTCAGGGACAAAATCCTAATTAAATATGTCCAGTGGTACATGTGCCTTTGGGGACACTACCTCAGCCTCAAGATGTTGGGACATTTAGGATCTGGGAGAAGGATGTGCAGCTAGAATCTGATCATACCTTGGCTCTTAGGTGACAAATCCTGAGGGGGCTAATAATGAGATTGCTCTGTCTTGGGGATATTCATTAACAAGATCATCATCTGTAATGAGATTATCCTGTCAGCAGATAAAGTCATGCTTGGTTCATGCTGTGATGAGAAAGTCCTCAAAAGTAATTAACTATGGAGGTGCAACAAGGGTAACTGGTGTGACAGAAGCATGAACAAAGGTCTGGGTTCAGAAAAGCCCTGTGTATTTCATGGCTTACAATACTCAGAAAGGACCAGTGGAAGCAATTCTCCAAAAGCTGTGGAGTAACACTGATCATATCATTTTAAGTAATTGCCAAGAATCATTTTCAAAAAGAAATGCCTTTAATATTTTACATTAATAGGACACAGTAATCTCTCATTAACTATTCTTCATTTGACTTTGTATGTTTGATGCCAGAGGGAACAGGACAGGAGACATAAAGATTAAGAGACATATTGATTAGCATAGTTATTGTATAAAGTATATCATGGTACATCACAGGAGTCCCTCACTGTTGATCTCTAGAGCGCTAACATTCACATAATGTAGCCAAAGCACGCCAAGAAATCATAGAATCATAGAAACAACCAGGCTGGAAAAGACCTTTAAGATCATCAAGTCCAACCCTTACCTCAGCACTGCCAAGGCCACTACTAACCCACAGGACTGAGGGCCTCATCTACACAGTGTGTGATGTGGGGACGGTGACCCCAGCACTTTTCTTATATCCTAGGGAATAGGGAAGCCAAGAGGAATAAGCTTCCAGATGATTTCAGTTAAAATCACTGTATAATGTTTAGGTTTTCCCTTTTAATCTATCTCCCATCAGATATTCTCAGACACATAAAAACCTCCCCAGCAGTTTCCCAAGCTTCATCAAAGATGTTCCCATGCCATCCACTATTAGACTCTCATGAA
>WYDI02008106.1:8073-39510 GCA_009867235.2 Psittacus erithacus | reverse complement strand
ACATAAAAACCTCCCCAGCAGTTTCCCAAGCTTCATCAAAGATGTTCCCATGCCATCCACTATTAGACTCTCATGAAACACAATGGAATGAAAACCAGTGCACCTTCAACTCTTGTCAAGCCTCAGAATCTGGTTAGGCTTGAAATAACAGGACAAATATTTGATTCATAGATTAAAAGAATTTGACTTACTGTGCAGCTAAAAAGCTTCCACACACAAGAATCATGCATAGCTTTCATGACATGTTCTAATGTTCAACTGGACAAAATAGGATTAAAACAATGAAAAACAATCTGCAGCTTTTCAGAATCATTACAGTGCCTTTCATTCATTTAATCAGTTTGGGCGAAAGAAAATCCACAAAAGTGTAATTTCATGTTCAAGGACAGTTTCTTAATTTGTATAGAAAAAAAATTACCTCAATTCTAAGGCTTCCTAAATATATTTTAAGGACTTTTGGATGAGATATTAAATCTTGTAGTGCAGGATCCAAGTGAAATCTCTGGTTGCCTATGATTTAAGAGGTTTCTTGCACCTTGCTCTGAAACGTTTGATGCTGGATATAGTAACAGACACCACAATAAACTAAGTAGTGCCATGAACTGTATCTCCCGCATTTTTCTTTTTTCTGTCTAGAACAGTCTGCTTTATTTTTTCTGAACTCCATCTTGTTTATCATGGATGCAATTGCGTATTCTCAGAAACTACACATGATTTGAAGAATAGCCCCCAAAAATGTAACAACTGCTCTATATCTGTGTAATGATCTGTCCCATGGCCCTTATATGTCTGTGGCTTTCAAGTATCTTCAAAGTTGTGTTTTGATAACCTGAGGATCTGTACACAATGAAAACACAATGCTCCACAATATCTTATAGAATCATAGAACAGTTAGGGTTGGAAAGGACCTTAAGACTGTCTAGTTCCAACCCCCCTGCCATGGGCAGGGACACCTCCTACTAAACTATGCCACCCAAAGCTCTATCTTTCTAAGGTTCAGCTTTGCATTCTTAACATGTAAAAGATATCTGGCTCTTTTACTGGGACTTAGATAGTTCTAAATCTATTCTGCTTTGTTTGCTGTGAAATAAGTTGTTTTGATGTAGCCAAATCTGTCTTGTCTCTTCTCTGAACTATCAAGCCACATTTTTACAGGAGAAAGAAAGTTAGAAAGCCAGTAAACCAAATAGAAGCATTTTGATCAAAAGCTGGATTGGCAAATAATAAAATAGATTTATTTATTTGCAGCATTTTACTTGGGCAGATATTTAAGACAATAATTTCACTACGACTTAGATTGTTTCATTGCTGAGTGTTAGTAAAATAAAAATCCTAGCTACTTTATTTTGTCTAGGATGGCTTGATTAAAGTTTGTTTCCTTTTTGGGGATAGTTTCCATGTGATTTATGAAAGGTTAGAATAAATTATTTCTTTCTGGAGTCCTTGTTGAGAGAGGAAAGTGAAGAGTAAAGCCAGGATCTAATGAAACCTAGATTAAGCTTTCAAGGGGAAACAAGAAGGGAAGAGGACAACTTCAGTAACTCCAGCAATTATTATTATATGTGACTTGTTGAAAATGTAAAGTCAGTTACTAGGTTGTTTAAAATATCGGTAACAGTACAGACCAATGAAACTAGTGAGTTTCATGTGTGCTTTGAAAGAAATCCGCATAAATCCCCCCAAACTACTATAGCAATTTTGAAGTAATGAGGAAGGGAATTCTTTCACTATCTTGCAAATCAAATTAGTCCCATGCAAACAAGTAGCTAAACTCTTATGAGCACCTCTAGGCTTGTTCTGGCTGTCACTGATGAGCATCTGAGTACTTATGAAGTACTTTACGAAGAAAAATAGAACTATCTTTTCTGCAGTGCTCGAGCTTATTTCTGTTGCTCTCTGATAAAAGCACATATTTTGACCTGTCTCAAGATCAAAACCTATATCCCCAGAAAGGAAATATACAAGAAGCGGATGCTAAGACTCCATTCTGCATATTTACTTTGTCTTCCTCTCCACCAGAAGCCATCTGGCTGTTGCTTTGAAATAGATGGATTATGGATAAAGTTATCGGAAGGGATTAGTGTGATTAGAAAGACATTAATCCTGTCAAGAAGTAATGGTCAAGTATTAACCACCTACTGTTGTTCCTAGAATCATGTTGGTTTTCATTCATTCTGTACTCTCCCTTGCATTCTCATTTTGTAATGGCATGCCATACAAAAGACCTTTCTAAGCAAATTCTCCCAGTGAGGCTGGGAAGCTCCTCTAACAGCTACATTAGAGATGATTATGCTACAGTTGAGGATCATAAAAGTAAAGTGCTGGTTTCACTAATGCTGCTTGATCATGCAGGCAGGCTGTCACTTACCTCTTTGTCAAGGTCAGTGCCTTCAAGTTTCAGCATAGTAATAACCTCCATTTCCACAAGCCATTTAATCATCTTAAAATGCTTTACTAATATAACCTACTATCACACAGGAATCTCCAATTTACAAACAAGGAAACAGAAATGAAGGCAGTTTCTTTAAAGACAAACAATTTACAGCGAAGAAAGATATGCCCAAAGTGATGTCTGTATTGCAATGGACCATCAGACTTTTCCTCATCCATGCCCATCTACCTGTGCTTTCATGACACGCTGCTTCACTTCTATGGAGGTACCATTTATGGAGGAACAGTTTGCAACAGATTCTTTACAATAGTAAGAGAAAGAGACAAGAAACTTCCTCTGGCTCTTTCCATAGTTTGATGCTTGATTTTGCTCTTAGTCCCCAGTGCAGTTAAAATTATTTCAGCAGGATATTTCTTTCCAAGATATTCTTTTGCTCTAACATGACAGAGTATCTACAGAGTAAAACACTGCCATGGCTGTGATAGAGAATCCTGCTGCTCTCATCACATGCTGGAGTGACAGTGGTACTGGTAGGAGGACTGTAGCCTGTCCATGTCTCTGCTTCATCCTACGTGGTCTGCCCTTACTTAACAGTGATATGTTAAAGTTTTGGGTTTTCATCTCTAGATGTCACATCTCACTGCACAGGAAAAAACGCCTCCTGCCCATACGTGTGCAGACAGGTAGTTAGCACATCTGTTGACCTGTACCTGTACACATATTACAATCAAGTAGCATCTTGGTTGGAAGCTGGTGCCAATCGAAACTTCCAGTCCCATTCACCCACTTTTAAGTGATGCTAGGGCCTCCCATGTGCGTGACACCATTTGTCTAAGTACAGGATAAAATCCTGCAATAATCTATGCTCACACCCTGAACTAAGCTGGACCTGGCACTTGTAGAAGGGTGGCCCATTTGTTTAGATGAACATTCTTTACGTGTATGTTTGTGTACAGTCCAGACAGGCAATAAATGGCACCTCAGCTCTCTGTGAATTGCATTCAGACTCCAGTAGTTTTATAGTCTGCTAGTGTACTAACAGGCTTCTGCTGAACTGAACACAATCAAGGAACTGTCATGATCACCTGTAGTCAGTGGAATGATCCCCAATGTCATGTATTATTAAAAGTTTCACATTATTACAGCCTGATTTTCAAAGGAGATGAGAAGTTGAGAATTCTCCTGAAGATCGAAGCTACTAAGGTTCATCTCCTTTGAAAATCAAGTACTAGCAAACAGAATTTTTCAGGTTTAGATATCTTAATGCAAATGAAATAATGTCTACACTCAAAAAAAAACCCCAAATACAAAAAGAGATAGCTGTTTTACAAATACGACTGTTGCAGCAGTTTCTCTATGGTTAAATTATCAGTCATAAATAGCACTTGAAATGTGAATTAACTTTTCAGAGCCTCAGTATATAGCTATTTTACCATGTAAAATAGCTGCAAGGTGTCAGGAATGATGGAAAATCTGGCTCTTGATCTTCAAACAATGAGCAGTATGTTAGAAAATCTCGCTGTCTGCAATACACTGTTTGCAGTTATTGTGTTTAATTTTACAGCTAAGCTGCTGGAAGAGAAAGAGACATCTACAAGAGAAACCAAATCCACATTCTTAGTACATCATAACATGCAGCTTTCTGATATTGCTTCTTAAACAATGCTTTATAAAATAGTGAGAGTTTTATTTTTTACCTAGAATGTTGAGATCTCCTTTTCCTTATTATCTAACACTTGTACCTGTTAATGATAAGCTGACATAGCAAAAATCCTGCCAGGAATTCACATCATGCATTGCATTTTCTTAGTGTGCAATAGGAAATCTGGTTTTATGGGCTGATGTTAACAAAGCAGGACTTTGTACAGCACACTGTGAAGATCAATGTTCAACGGCCATTCTGCCACTGCTTCCTCCCAAATAGCCCAATGAGGCTACTGCGATCCATCTATTAATGCCAGATGAAAGCAACCTTTGATCACTGACTGATAAAGGAGATTTGAGACACTGCAGTGTAGCTCAGGCAGGATTCAGGCTGGCTTGTTGACTTTAGCAGTTCTGATTAAAAAAAATTAAAGTATTTCCTAAATTCAAAGGTCAGGATGCAAACAGCAAACCAATTATCTGTTAAATATGGATGTGCAGCTTCACATCTGTGGGAAGAGCCAAGAATCTCAGTAATACTTGATTTTCTGTTCTGTCAGTTCTTTCACGTGTTTTCAGATTAAGAAAAGGGAAAAAGGATTTGAAGCATAAATTTGGATTATAAACAAACGTCAGATTTACTCAACTGTTTATTGTTCATATATGTTTCTGTCCTAAGGAAACAGAGGGAATCCAGCCAGCTCCTCAAGCTTCACATGTTGTTGCTTTTTCTTCTGTGAGACACAAAGTATTTTAGAGCTCATAGAGGATACCGGAAAAATTCTGTCAAGTCACAAACATCTCTTGCCCCATTTGTAATCACTTCAGTGCTTTCTGAACCCATTCACTTCATGACCGTAGATTTCTATTGCACATTGCTACATCCCTGCTGACATTGCCTACATAATTTGTACTGAGTCAAGCCAATTTTATCATTATGACAGACATAACTCTGCAACATGTAATTTTTCACTGAAACAGCTTGGACCTCTAGGTTACACAGACAAAAGAAAAGGCTGGAAAACAGTATGGGATCTGACCATTTGACCCTATATTCCTAAACATAGCTAAGAACATGCTACAGATGATAATGCAGTGAAACCTCTGAGAAGATGAAGCATGGAGGAGGGATTCTTAATCAAGTTTCCTAAGAAGGTAGAATGAAATTTTCCTCTACAAGCTCAAGCAATCTCAAAGCATCCTTTGGAAGACTTTTGGGGTAATCTGACATCAGTTCTACAATAAAATAGATAATTTCAATATTGATAATTTCAAGTAGTATAAAGGTGTCAAGTGAAATTGCTCTCTGACCTGTTCTTCCCCTTGGGTAATTCTCCTCTTTTAGTTTCATCCAAGCAGAGTTTTGCTTTTTTCATTCTGGATGTAAATATATAGATTCTCTCTAGTCATCCCCTTAAACCTCCTATATCTATGCTGACTTTCTCCACAACAGATACTTTATATTGCATTGCTTAGGAAAGGGCTAATGGCTTGTTCTCACTGAGATGTAGTGTATCTTTATTATGATGTACATTACAGTGATACACCTGACAGGTAGTTCAGAAATGACACATTATACACACTTTATGTTATCATTCAGGTACCCCACAGATTTTCCCATACTAACCCAGCAGAAGATTTACCCTTCTCTGTCAGGGAGGACCTATTCCTATTGCAATGTAACACAGGTGAAATAGAGGGAAAAGTTCAGAGTCCAATAATGTGAAGAAAAAGCCCTCTGTTTCCAAGAGTAATTTAATTCTATGACAAAATACAGCTGCTTTGGTACATTATAAAGCATTGCTGTGAGCAGGCTCCTTAGAAAGCCACAGGCATCATTTTGCAGCTGCTCCTCAACAGCTCACTAGATAATACAGTACATAAATTTGATTGCACTTGATTATGCCCCAGTTTGGCAGCTGCAGAAGAGTAAAAACAGAGTGACTGGTATTTACAAAAGAATGACCAGAGGGAATAGTGTAAATCATATACAGCAGGAAAGAACAAGCCAAAACTGACCAGGATGTTATCCATCCTTTCCCATTCAGTCTTCAGGTAAACTTTGTGAATTTGTCAGGACAACCTAGAAAGTGTCTCTCAGTACCAGGAACAGTAGAAGTGCACATATCACCTTTCACATAAACCCAGTATCATTGCATGAAATAATCTGGGCTGTCCTTTTGGTTTAAATTTGATGATCAATAAGAAAAAAGATGTATTTCATAGCCTTTTAGAGATCTGTATTATCCTTCTGAATAGTCATTATATTGACAGTGTAAGGCACCGATTTATAATCATGGTAGAAGATTTAGATTGCAAATTTCACTACTGGCCTGAGTGTTTGGGACAAATTGAACGTCCCTGACAAAGAAGAATCCAGTCTATGGTCTATTACCAATTCCATCCATAGCTGACAGCAAGCAAAACAGCGCACACATAATTTACGGAAGCTAATGGTCTGTCCCACAGCCTGTTCTTAACCAAACCCTGAACTCCTAAAGAATACACTGTTGCTCTGAAGTTATTTAGGTTACGTCTGCAGAGACAACTCCAGACAGACAGGCTCTGCCTATGCTCGTAGCTGCCAGGGCTGCTCCGGAAGCCATACAACCAACATTAGCCCTTTCCATACAAGCTTGGGCGCAAAGCCACGCTAATGCGGCTACATGGCTTCCGGCATGAATCTGCCACTAGTCTTCCCAGTTTGGCTGGTGGGCTGAGTTCCCATCTGCTTGCTTGCATCCACGTCCTTTTGCACAGTTCATACATTAACTCTTCAAACGTAACTAATGAGTCTCAACAGGCAAAATTTGGTGTGGCACAGTAACATTTGTTTCAGCACAGCTGAACAATGACAGAATTTGATTAGGACAGGATGAGCAATATTTTTCATTAGTGGGAAGTTAAAATGCCAATCTGTTCCTGAAATCAGAGAGCTGTGGTGAAAAAAATGATATGGGGAACAGGGTACCATAAGGGAGTAGTTTCTAGTTAAATACTAGGCTGCAACAGCATGAGTAAGAATGACCCACTAAGGAATCTGAGCAGAAGGATAAGGGATTACCAGAACTGATGGCATTATGGACAGGAATCCCCTTAAAGACAGACAGCTCTATATTTAGCATATCGTATTTAATTCAGCAACAAAACCCTGATAGTAACAAATAGTTACTACTACCCTCAAATAAGCTTTCAAGAAAATATAAAAATGTATTACTGTACACTTGTATCAGGCACAACATACTCAGAGGAACAGGCTTTATAATCAGAAATAATACAGGTCAGATCAGCTATTTAACTTTGACTATAAAGGGAACAATTTAACAGATTTTGCATGTGGAAAAAGGATCAAGTCTCTGCTACTCACTGTTCCTTAAACATCTAGAAAATAGTGGCAAATAAACACAAAATATAATAACCATTCCAAGCTTAACCAAAACAAACTGCTTTTTCTAAAGGGAATGTTCCCCGTGGAAACAAGCCTGCAGCGAGAGCTAAGCAGCTCAGTTCTGCCCTGACATTTCTTTCCCACAAGCAACCTCATTGCTTACTACTCATCATAGTCTTAGAAAATTGGGCCCTGTATCTGTTAACAGATAAAAGCTTAATCATATAAATAAGGCGGGGTGTGTGTGTGTGTGTGCTGAAATAAAGGTTGCAATTTTCTATTACATTATATATGTATATATACATGTATATATATATATGTATATATACATATATACATATATAACTAGACACATGATAAAGAGAACCTCAGTAGGTTCAGCTGGTGTAAACCTGTGTGACTCCATCTTTAGCCTGCTTTACCGAAGAAGGAAGGCTTAGGCAGTGAAACTCCATGTGTGCAAAAGCCCCTACTAATAACTTTTCTTTCTCTTTCAAATTACACAGAAGGGATAGAAGGCTCCAAAAGGGAGAATAAGTTCCTTAAGGTCTGTGAAACTACATAGCTGAATACAGGGAAGAAATGACCTATGTGTATCTCACCACTGTGAGGGTGGTGAGGCCCTGGCACAGGGTGCCCAGAGAAGCTGTGGCTACCCCATCCCTGGCAGTGTTCAAGGCCAGGCTGGACAGGACTTTGAGCAAGCTGGTCTCATGCAGACAGCTGAGAGCCAGATCTCCTTCTCTGCAGGCTCCCGGGAACCTCCTTGTTTTGAATTTCCTTTCAAGGGTAAATGCCACAGTGTAAGCTTTCTGTCTACAGGAAGAAATCCATGCCAAAAAGCAGCATTATAAATGCCTCAGCAGTGGTAAATTTCTCAGTTGGAGTTTGCAGCTTCTTCAAAACCTCAGTCACAAAATACAAAGTCATAACAGATAAGGTTTCAGTACCAGCCTCCCCCAAAAAATCAAGTCAATGCAGTTACACTTACTGAAAATGGAGTTTCTGGCCCACTCTAAGTTGACCAGTCCAAAACCTGTTACCTGAGATGAAGATGATGGGTCAGGGAACAGGTACAAGTACAAAGAAGCTCAGAAGGGAGGTGACAGTCCATGAGTTATGGCACAGCATGGAGTGGCATGGCTGGCCTGTGCTGGAGCCAGCAACAATGCCTGCCACTGCTGGCACAGACAGGGTTATGTCAGAGGGTTTATATTGTCTTTAGCAAATGTGAGAGAGTACTAATGGGAAAATTGAGTGCTTTTTCCTCTCTTTTTTTGCCTTATGTGGAACACAAAGACATCAGATACGATTATTTCAAGCATTTAAGAAGCTGAGAAACTAAAGTGATGCACAGGTATCTCTGCCAGCTAACTTCTCCTGACAGCACTACCTGCAAGTGAAGGATATGTGTGTGGGTCTGGATAAGTGAAACAGAGCAGAGATTTTATTCTTTTCTGGGCAGGCAGCACTATTCGGAAGGCCTGAGCTGACGGAGGACTCAGAACTCGCGGCTCCTCAGTCTTCCAGACAGAGCCACCTCCTGGCTACAGGGTGTAATACAGATTGAGCCTCTCCACACGCTAGGAGATGCATTAGGCGGAACGAAAGACGGTTTAACAAACTCGATCACCTTGGGCCAGCTGATCAGCAGATCTCTGTCTGAAGACCCGATCCCATGGTTTTTGAAACGGAAGAAAGCACTCAGGGCAGGATGCACTGATATTCACTCTGTCACTGCCATATATGTGTGTGCCTGTTTGAAAATCTGAGGTATGTGTTGAAATCTTTTGCAGGTAAAGGAAGGAAATATATTATTTGCATTGCAGTTATCAAATGAGGATAAAGGCCTCTATCCAAAAGAGAATCAGGGATTTTCAGATCTCCTACAGTTGATCTTTCAGGCTTGTTGAGGACATCCCCTTGTCCCACTGCAGTAAGGGCTCAGGCAGAGCCTAAGCACGTAACTATGAATACAGATTTTGCTCCTATTGTCTCCAAGCTCTCTTAATATTCTCATTCCCAGGTGTAAAAATAGTATCCTATGTTTATGGATATAATAAGCACAAATACATCTTGTAATTACATGGTCTATAATTTGTTCTTGTAACACTCCACTACTGAGTATTCCTAAGGCAGACACAAACTGTCAGACAATTATGTTGCTAATAGAAGTGGCATCCTGTGCTGTGTTGGTACTTGTTTTTATCACTGAGCAAACTCTATACACAAGACAAAGTGGATACTCATAGGTATAAGCAGGGCTAAACTTCAGGCAGAGGATGGGCAATAAATATATACTTATTTTAGTCATTGCATGATGCTACGATACTTGTTTATGTAACCAGATAAATAATACCAACCCCTGTCCTTAATGAAGACCCACGTCATAACAAAAACAAAAGCCCATGCAAGGCTCAAACTGGCAGGCTGGTGGTTGGTGGTTGCTTTTCCAAGATATTTCTGCCTGTGGGAAACCATGTGAGGAGACAATCAGAAACAGGTACAGGAGTTCAGGGATACAGCACTTCCAGGTGCTGGGGCAGAGCTGGGTAAAACAAGGAACTGGACATTGAAGAAACAGTTTCCTGTTCAGCTGATTTTTTCTGCATTCAAGGAGCTTTTAGAATAAGCAGCATTCAGAGGTACCTGACTATATAATAAGTTTTTCATTCCCAATGGATACAATCTGAAAAAGCTCCTGGTTTTAACTCAGTAACTATCACGTCAGAGGAGGGATAGTACAAATCTTAAGCCATTTCTGTTTATGGCTCGATCTGTGCTAGTGATCTACAAGGGTGAGATTTTCTAGTCTATTATCAGTCTCCCAAGCCACACACTTGCCACTTTTTACTTCTGCTACAACCCTTGAAGGTAAACTCTGGACTTGGAGACAGGATATTTTGCATTGGGTGCCTCTTTTAACTTTCCTTTCTCACCTTCCCTTTTCTTTATGAGTAATATTCTTGTTCAAGGAAAAACTTGCATTAACTTCAACTAGGACAGTAAGATTCAGAGCTCTTCTTATGGTGCTGTACCCCAATAATCGAGAATATTTTAGAAGATAATTTAAATGCCATTGCTCCTGCAGGACAAGAGGAGAATCTTCCAAACCCACAAAGAAATTTCAGTTAAATGTGCACGCAGATTGGTATCAATACTGAGCACTAGTTTACTGATTTTGTGACATGTATGGGAAATACCGTGCTTGTTGGAGAAAAAAAAAGGACTGTACAAGAATAAATTGCATCTGGAGTATTTTTCACTTGCAAACCCCTGAAATTTCATTATGCAATAGCAAGCAATGGATAGTTCGTTATACAGGGAGACAGATTCATACTGTCTTGCAAGGAGAGTTAATCCCCTTGAAGATCTGTAAAGTTTCTTCTCTTTCTTCCTCAGAGGATGGTATCCATCAGCTCTAACAGTATAACTCAGAGATTCCCTCCTGACACACCTAGAGCTATCACAGGGCATGTCAATGCAGCTCTCTTACTGTGCTGTTACTCCTCCTGACATCTCAACACAAGAAAATCTAAAGAACTATATATTTTTGGGAGGGGCGACCTTTTCTGCTCTCCTTTCTATGTCACTTCCTGATGTGAGATTCCTGTTTTCTTTGGAAAACTCTCCTTCCACCTCTCACAAAATCTTCTAACATGTTTTGTCTTGATGTTCTCTAGCTGCATGGCACAGAACTAAGTATGAGTCTACGGCCATACAGTTAGTTTCAGGCACAAAGCTCCATGACTCATCTTCATTCTGTGAAAAGCCATGAGGAGACAGATGTAAAGGTAGATGATTTAAAAATAAAATTAGTGCTGGGTTGTGTTAATTTTTAGCAGCTCTCAGAAATCTGGTCTAGAAATGGTGGGGTTTTTTTGTGAAAGTGAAGATAAGGTTTTGGTATATTAGGTTCCAGAAGCTGAGGCTTCAAGGAAAGGCACGAAATATTGCAAGAATTTATTAACAGATCTGGTAATGTAAAGTTAGCTTTGTCACTATTCATCTTTCCATCTTCTCTCAGCACTAGGCACATGAGAGAGCTTTTGGCCATCAAACTGGTGTTTTGATGGTGACTGTAGTCAGTTGGAAGAATCACAGAATGGTTTGGGTTGGAAATGACCTTAAGATCATCCAGTTCCAACCCCCCTGGTACACCTCACACTAGACCATGTCACCCAACGCTCTGTCCAACCTGGCCTTGAACACTCCCAGGGATGGGGCAGCCACAACTTCTCTAGGCAACTTGGGCCAGTGCTTCACCACCCTCACAGTAAAGAACTTCCTTATATCTAACCTGAACTTCCCATGTCAAACTTAGATTAGAGGAAAACTTATTCTAAGTTCACTTAGGTTGTCTCCTATCACCTGCAGAGACTATCCATCAGTGTCAAGATCTAGATCATCAATTCTGCTACCAATAAAGTGGCACCATTAAAGGTTCTGCCTTTAACACACTAAGAAACCACTGGCAATATATGCCGGTTGAAGCCAGGCATGTATTATTAGTTCTCTGAAGAATGGTTTTGGTTTTTGCAATACTAATCATGCTATAGCATCTCTCACAATACTTCACAAGACTATAAATTGTGGTTTTTTATCTTATTTGTATAATGTACTATTTCAATTGTTTAGATTTAATATAGGTGTTTTTTGATAAGGTGGGTTATTTATTCCATATATTTAACTTCTGGTTAAATTTGAAGGAAAAGGCTCTCCCATTACAAGTAAGGAAGCAAATAATACCTATATGAGGTATTGCAGAAACAAGCCTATCAATTAGAAACCATGTTCATAGCTCCACTGTGAATATAAATGTCCATCAGTCAGTAATGCTTCCGGCACTTTGACATTCATTCAGTTACAACTAAAATAGTGGTGATGACATGTCTCATTTAGGAAGCTTCACTATTGGAACAATCACTGTCCTCACTTACCTTGAGACAACCAGTGGGAGAATCAACATTTTCAGCATCCTCATCAGCAACTCACCAGGAAACTGGAAATAACTGATTTCCTAGAAATACACAGGGAGATGCTTATTGTTTCGAGATAAAAACTATTTGTCTTCAAGAGTTTTTCTGGAGCTCTGAATCAGATAACACTTCTAAAATCCACAGCTTTGGTGTAGAAGGTGGCAGATAGCAGGCTTTAAAAGATCATTTAAAAAATAATTAGATTACATATCGCATTGTAATTCAACACAGTACATTATGCGTTCTTTTACAAAGGAAGATGAAAATGAAATGTGCCACCTCATGGGGACAACCATTAATAGGCTGCCCTAAATAATCTCTTCATTCTGCATTTTGAATGTTTTCCTCGGTGTGTATGAAGCTACTGCTTAGACACAAAAGATTTGCAAACAGCAGCCAGCAATACAACATAGAATTGGTTTAGTTTAGTTGCATTTATTAAACGCCATATTTTTTAATTGAGATTTCTATCATCTCCTGCATGCTCAGGCAATGCTTCCAGCAATCTACACTGCCGTGTCCAGTCTGTCTGATTACAGCAGAAAGAAATGTGTACTTGCAAAGAGCTTAGCTGAAGTGTGCTGGGGAGAAATCCCTGGGTGACTTTAGTAACACAGTCTGCTAATGATGGGAGAGCTCAAATTTATTAATACAAAATACCATTGGTGTCATATAAACATCTGTGCCTCTGATGAGGAAAAATATTCCCAGCATTTTCTTTAGATATACATGTACCAAAGTAATATGAAATCCAATCAGTATATTGCAGTACCAGTTTTTAGCAAGTCTATATTAGACACTACATGTCTACCACATCTAGCTTAAACGCCCACTATTATTATCCACGCTTGCAACATTATAATGTGCTTATGCTAGACTAGATGTCTTAATGACCAGAACCATTGCAAATGTATTGTTTAAGGACATGTGAAAAGAATAGTGTAGATTAACAAACAGATGAAATGACACAAATTTAATGAATACATATATATAGATGCTTTTTATCTTCAAAAGTCCACCTTGAAGTTCCACCAGTTGCTATATATTTAATTACATAAGTGTGGTATTTTCTCTGTAGTGATACGCTGCTGTCCCACACTTACCTGTTGGGAAAGCCGCCTCGTCCTCAGGAAGAATCCAAGAAGACAGCCAATTGTGACTGACAACACCGAGAGAATAAGCAAACCATTTCTTTTACAAACATCCTTGATCCGAGCTAGGATTGCATCAAAAGCCACTGCCATGCTGTCCTCCGTGCTCCTTGGAGAAGAATCAGCATCCCATGGAGAGAGAATCCACTCGCTCCTCTTGTTCAGGGGGACAAGCTCTGTATAGATCAGATCAAAGCACTTCCAGTTCTGCTTAGCTGACCTGCAAGGTCACCCCTCTGCCAATAGCCACCAAGCAAGCAGCTGGCATTATTGTTCCAAATTAATACCAACAATCCTATTATCAACTACATCATTAAGAGCCTGGAAGAAGATTAGGGGGCTCTGGAAAATTAGAACAGAATGCAGTAGTATTTCTATATCAAGACTGGTTCAAAACAAAGTGACACTCCTGGGAGACAGACAGTGTCTGAGTGCATTCCCCTGTCTCCCTGGTCTGGGGTCTGGACATCCAAACCTAGAAAGGGACCAGTGCAAGTCCTGCATTCCAACGGGTAACAGGAATGTTCCAACAGTCTTTCTAAAGGGCAGAGCAGGTAACATTTTGCACTGGACTATCACAACAGGGCAAGCTAGGTGAAACTGAACTTCATTAATTAAAGCAGGCTTGGGGGTTTTGTTTTCATGGCAAACAAAGGCTGCATGAGAAGCACAAGAGACAAGCATTGAGTTGAAAATAGCTGTATACCAAAACACACAAGGACACCTTCTGGCATTTAATATTAATTATCTTGGAAGTGAAATGATTTCACTTTTCTCCCAACAACTATGTTGATTATAGAGTAGGGCCAATTTACTTTCAGACGATTATCAGACTAAACCACAGGGATTGCTTTCCTTTCCTTCACTGTGTCTGCATTCAATCCCAACGCTGACACTCTGTCATTCCTGAGTTATTCTAAGATTATTTGGTGCTTTGTGGAAAATATTCCCCACAGTACAACATAAGTGTGTGTTTACAATATTCTGGTTTATACTACAATACAGTATTTGCTGTTAAATGTTCATGGAGCAGTAAAAAAGCCTACCAGAGATTAAACTGTTCTCTCTGGAGGCAGGATCTGGACACTGGATGGTCAGTAAGACACAGGGACACACAACAAAAACAAAGAGAAAAAATATGTGGCATTTATATAATGAACAAGAGCGCTGTCAAAACAAAAGAGGATCACAGACCATTTTATTAATGTGGAATTTTATTAAAAGAGGACTGAATTAATGTTGATCCATCCCACATGTTCTAATACCCAGACAGCTTTGCTAACCGACAGAATATACCTCACGAATGAAGTCAGAGTTTAAATGTGCTTCATGAAATCACGTCCACCTCCACGCCCGCTGCTGCTGGCGCAGTTGCGACCCTCAGCTGGGCCTTTCCCAACCCGGAGAGGACCATGCGAGGCCTGTCCGGTCCGACCTGCCCGGTCCGCGGGGCCTGCCCGGTCCGCGGGGCCTGCCCGCCGGCCGGCCTGGTTCCGGGACAGAAGCCCCCGTTACTCCGAAGCGCGGGGGCGAAGGCGCCGGGAGGTGCCGAGCTGCTGCCTCCGCCCCGCCGCGGGGCGTTGTGAGTTCACCCCGGATGGGGCCGGGCGCTCCGCCGCGCCGGGAGGAGCGCAGCAGCTCAGCGGCGCTACCGGGAGCCGGGCAGCGTCGCAGCAACCATTCCTCCGGCCCCGGAACGGCAGCGCGGACGGCGCCTCACGGGCCTGACCGGGTGTCATGGCGGCGCGGCAGCTGGTGCCGCGGCGGGCGGCGGCGTTACGCTGGCGGCGGGGCTACAGCAGCGCGGGCGCTGCCGAGTACCTGCACCGCAGCGTTGTGCCCACCATGCACTACCAAAAGAGCCTGCCCAGGTACGGCGGCCGCTGCTCCGCGCCCCGGGGCGCCCCCCGGGCCCCTTGCCCTCCGGGTCCGCCCGTCCCGCGGCCTGCCGAGGCGCCGCTGGGTGGAACCCGGGGTAAGGCCCTCAGGGAGCGACCTCCGGGAGGCGAGTGGCACTGCCAGCCCCGGGCGGCTGCTGAGGACAGCCGGCGGGACGGGCTCCGGAGAGGCGGTTGGCGGCCGTGTGAGGCCGGCGGCCTTGGGCGGGAATCCGTTGTGTAGAGGGGAGAGAAAACGCGTCCTGGCGTGTGTGCAGAGCCGCGCTTGTGCTGCTCGCTTCTCTGTGTGTGTGCCCTTCCTAAGGCACAGAGGAGAGGAGTTACTTTATGTTTTAAAGCCTAAATATGACTGTAAGCTTACTACTGAAACGTCCTTTCGGGTTGCAAAGTAACCTCTCTGAGTGCTATAGGAATATTTGATAGTAAGAAGAGTGTTCTAATGTGTAGGCTGAGAGGAAGGTTACAAAGGTACTGATTAGGGCATTTGCAGTAAAGTAGGAGGAAAGGGAAGGCGAAGACCAAACGCAGGGGGAGCTACCAAACTAAGCGTTCTTTCTACGTGGCTGCTTCTCCTTGTAACAGTTCGTGTCCCTGTATTCCCTGTAAAGTATCAAGACCCTTCACTTCAGTGCGTTTGTTACAGTCCGGTTGGTTTTCTACCTTGTTTTCCAAGAACTTTATGCTGTAATGACCTGTGTTTATCTATTCCCTTTCTTTTCTTCTTCCGCAAGAAACTTTTGAGTCATTTGGATAATACAGCGTTTAAAGACGGGTAGGGAAGTGGGGAGGCAAAGAGAAACAACTGTGTAAGAAACTTAGGCTTCATTAGTACCATTATTCATGAAGTGCGTCTCTCTCTGTTCCCCTTCCTTCAGACTGCCAGTTCCCAAACTAGAAGACACAATTAAGAGATACCTGAATGCCCAGAAACCACTTTTAAATGATGACCAATTCAGGTATGGACAAACAAGATACACATACTGCAGTGACATGTGCTGCTTTAAAACCAAGTATTACAGATAAATATAGCTTGTGACAGCATTCCGACTCTTTTACTGATTACTGTAGGAAAACTGAAGAACTTGCTCATCAATTTGAAAAGGGAGTTGGAAGAGAGCTGCATGAGCAACTGGTTGCTCAAGACAGTCAGAACAAGCACACTAGTTACATCACAGGTATGTTGGATATAGGAGTGTGGATTGTCATGTTTGACAACAGCTCATAATGCTACTAGCTTAAGTTCTGTACCTCCTAAGCCTGGAGTAACATAATCTGAATACTGTGACTGTATTTGAGCAAATTCTGAGTCTGTGATGGAAAGAAAAATGATAACTTGGATGTGTTAGAGTTCTTGGTACATGAATACTGGAGGAAAGGTATTTTTTCATGAGTTACTATATTTAAATTTGAGTTTACAGGTTTTTCATCAATGTTTCAGTGATGAAACATCTGTTTATGTTTATGCTTAACTTGTAACTCTCTTAAGGAAACTAAAGCAATCATTTTCAAATAGTGGCAAGTTATTTAGCAAGAAGACTGAACTGTGAGCGTAAGAGAAAACGACTAAGCTTTGAGAGGTAGAAGTGCTCAGTCCTCTGGATTTAACCCCCTTCTGGAACTACAAAACCGTATTCGTTTAAAGAGTAGAGGAAAAGGAGTGACAGAAAGAGGAAAATGAGAATAAAAAAATAACAAAAAAAGAGGGAGAGCATTTAGGGTTTATTACTTTTCCTTATTATTATATGCATGGACTTACAAATACAGGTGTCTGCTTAGGGAAGTATTGGATGGATAGCAGTAGAGGTGGAGATACTCAAATATCCATGGAAGTACAAGTTTGCATGTTGCCCAGCAAATGCACTTCTGTCCTTGCTGTCTGTTGGGACTACCTGTAAGGGTGTTAGCTGCCTTAAACTCTGTAGGAAATACCAGATAATTTCATAAAAGCTGCTGTTTGGTTTCTTGTTTTTTACTTTCCACTCACTTTGAACACCATCCAGGGCTTTAACTGGTGGCTTTAGTGCTGACCAGCATGCTGCTTTTTGTCCATGAACTGTGGGGTATTTGCATTCCTTTTTGTTTAGTTATTACTCATAGTAAAGCCTCATAAAAGACCTGTTCCACTTTGAAACTGTTTTCTGAAAGTATGTATAGTTGCCTTCGCCCTGGACTTTCAAGTCCAAGGTTAAAGGCTATGTGGTGATGACAGATGTGGTTGTAAAGCTGTAGGTGAATGCTAGTTACTCACTTGTGAGGACCTGAAATTAAAATTGTAAGTTAGGTCCTTAAGTCCCTGTTGCCCTTCTTACAGCTCAGCTAGAAGGTTCTTTCTGCACCTCATCCAGGCTTGGAATAATAGTTTTTAATACATCAGCTGCCTTGAGATGATGTTGGTGTGCACTTGCTTCCTGTGCCTGCATCCAATGTGCAATGCCAGAGCTTGTTGAATTTGAGCTTGTTAATGATGATGAAATACAACCTACTTTAAAAATGCCTTCTCTCCCTTTGCTCTCTGGATTTTTGTTTACTCATAGGCAGGTGTAAAGACATGACTACTTCTTAGAGCTATGATTGATTCCGTTGGTGCTGGTAAGCACAGAACCTGCGGGTCACAGTCATACTTCTGAATATGCTGACAGACTGTCTAAAAGACCTGTGGGTGTCAGTTGTAATTCCACTTTTCAAAGAATGCTCTGGGCCTGGAAGAATAACTGTGAGATCCCCTCAAGGAAATGATGGTAATGCATCAGTGTCAAGAGTTCTGCCGTGTACTGATCATTTTAGTGGATAGAAAGAGGAAGGAGGTGGAAATGCAAAAAAGCAAATGCAGATGGAGGTATGCTGCCAGGAATGAGGAAAACACTGGATTAGAAGTAAAGGTGGTTCTAAAGAGAAGCATGCCCTCCGTGCCAGAGTAGCAGGAATTAATAGCTTGAGAGTAAGTAAAGACATGTTCCAGTCCAAAGATGAGATGTTCACCAACATGCAGTGCTGGAAGCTGCATTGTATGTCATGGAAGTTGTAGTTTATCGTGGAGCCATATAGAAAACAAATTGTCCCTTGGTGATGACATTTGCACTCTTGATACAGATTACTCCAAATACAGTATCCTTACAATTAGCCAAACAGTACCTTTCTTCATAATTGGAGGTTGGAAGAATCTTTGGGGGAATTACTACATGTGTCTGCCTTGTTTGTGTGCACTTTAGTAGGTGGTTATTCTTGGTCACTGTTGGAGGCAGGATGTTGACTACATGAACCTCTGTTCTGACTCACTAAGCTGCTTTTATGTTCTGATCTATTTCTCAACTCTCCATTTTCAGGTCCCTGGTTTGACATGTACCTAAAAGCACGTGAATCTATTGTTTTGAATTTTAATCCATTTATGTCTTTTAATCCTGATCCAAAATCTGAATATAACGATCAGCTCATACGGGCTACGAACATGACTGTTTCTGCTATACGGTTTATGAAGACCTTCAGGGCTGGTTATCTGGAACCAGAGGTTTTTCACCTCAATCCAGAAAAAAGTGACACTCAGCTCTTCAAAAACATTATCCGATTTGTGCCTTCTTCCATTTCTTGGTTTGGTGCCTACATGGTCAATGCATACCCCCTAGATATGTCTCAGTACTTCAGGCTTTTCAACTCTACGCGGCTGCCTAAGCCCGACAGAGATGAGCTTTATACAGATGAAAAGGCAAAACATTTACTAGTACTGAGAAATGGAAATTTTTATATATTTGATGTTCTTGATAGAGATGGCAATATGCTGAAACCTTCAGAAATACAAGCACACTTGAAATACATCCTTAGTGACAAGAGTCCAGCCCCGGCCTTCCCTCTCGGCTACCTCTCCAGTGAAAACAGAGATACATGGGCATTGCTGAGAAAGAATCTACTGGATAATGGCAATGAAGAAGCTCTTCAAAAAGTAGACTCTGCTCTGTTTTGTTTAAGTTTAGATGATTTTCCTATTAAAGACTTTGTGCACTTGTCCCACACTATGTTGCATGGAGATGGTGCTAACCGCTGGTATGACAAATCTTTCACTCTCATCATAGCTAAGGATGGCACTGCAGCAGTTAATTTTGAGCATTCCTGGGGAGATGGTGTGGCTGTGCTTAGGTTCCAGAATGAGGTTTTTAAAGACAGCACCAAGGCACCAGCCATTAGCCCCCAGTCCCAGCCTGCTTCAGTAGACTCTTCTAGAGCAGTGCGTAAACTTGACTTTAAGCTGAATGATGCCTTAAAAGCAGGAATTACCAAAGCCAAAGAGAAATTTGATGCCACTGTAGGATCCCTGTCTCTTAATCTGATTCAGTTCAATGAAGGGGGCAAGGAGGTTCTGAAGCAGAAGAAGGTAAGCCCAGATGCTGTTGCTCAGCTTGCCTTCCAGATGGCTTTCCTTAGACAGTACAATCAGACTGTTGCTACGTATGAGTCCTGTAGTACTGCAGCTTTCAAACATGGTCGTACAGAAACTATACGTCCTGCCTCTATCCATACGAAGAAATGTTCAGAAGCTTTTGTCCGGGAAGTATCCAAACACAGCACAGAAGAGCTTCAGAACTTGATAGTGGAGTGCTCTAAATACCATGGCCGTTTGACAAAAGAAGCTGCTATGGGTAAGTAAGAATATATCAAACACTCTTGCTTTTGCGTTAAAATGTCTGTTAAGGTTGCTGTGAACATTTACTGCACAGCTAAATAATTTTGATGGATGTCTAATATTAATGTAAACTTGACAAAACAATGTTGTCCTCTTGATGGAGGAGAATACCTCTGTGCTGCCCACTTCACTGCCAGTGTATTGAGAATTTCTTATACTTTTTTGTCCTTAGAGCAACTGGGCTATTTAAAGATTTGATAAAGACAGTGTGTGTTGTGCTCCCCAGGGAAACAAAGAACTTTGGCTTTATGTCTGAGGAGTTACTCTCTTATCCCTGCAGGGAATAAAGGCTTTATCAACTCCAAATCAAAATGATTCTTTGGCTGTACTACTCCTGGTATTTTTCTAAATGCTTTCTTTCCAGTTGTCCTTCCCAGAAGCATAACTTTTTGTCTTACTTCAGTAAAATGGACTGTTGAACATTACCCCATAGAGTCTGATACTTGTTTTCTTTTGTTGTCACAAGATCCTTTTCCTCTTTAGATTCATCAGTTTTAGGAAAGCCTTTCTCTGTTTTAAGCAACTTGGATATGTTCAGATAAATAGTTAATCAAAGCATATAATGTATTATTAATATTGTCTGTTAACACTGTGCTTTTGTTTACTGTCATGATTCCAGCTTGAGGCTAGCAGTAAACCAGCAAACCCTTATTCCCTAGGATACGTGCCTTGAAAGTGCAGAATGTCTGAGTTCTGTAAACCCCACATCTGTAGAGCTCCTCTTTTGTGGCTGAAAACCAACGTGGTATCAAAATGAGCAAGTTTATTCCTATAAAAATTAGTCATCTGTCTAACACTTGTTATTTTATTTCAACAGGTCAGGGATTTGACCGACATCTGTTTGCATTGCGCCACTTAGCCTTATCCAAGGGTATTGCACTGCCTGATTTTTATCAAGACCAAGCCTATGCTCGGATTAATCACAACATCATTTCTACAAGCACACTGATTAGCCCATCTGTGCAATTAGGAGGCTTTGGCCCAGTGGTTTCTGATGGCTTTGGAGTAGGATATCAGGTACATGATGATTGGATAGGTTGTAATGTTTCCTCTTACCCAGCTAGGAATGGTAAAGAATACCTTCAGTGTATATACAAGTCACTAGAAGATATCTTTAATGTTTTAAAGGGCAAGAAAATTGGCAGTTAGACGTAAAAACATTGGAACACTTTACAGTTGCAGTACAAAATGCAGACTGTGTGTAATGGGCAAACTAATCAGTGTTCAGCATGGCTGAGGCTGCCCAGCTTAATTGGCTTCATTTATCTTCACTGGACTTGAATACTGTTAGGTTCATAGGAAATCTGTATCTATTTTAAAGAAATCAAGTACAGCCCTTGAATGCATGTTTGAGGAAATAGAACCATTCACAATGTCAATATTAAGTAATGCATCAGCTGTTCCAACAGGTCCATGTGTTCTCAGAACACTTTATTTAAAATAAAAAGCATTGTTACTTGAGTTTATGAACATGGAACGTGTTCCATGAGGGCTCAGACAGACTATAGTACTGTGATACCACTCTTAAACTGTTTAATAACTAAAAATGCAATAATTTGAAATGTGAAAGAGTGGTTACATTTGCACTCTTGCAGTAAGCTTGCTTACTAATGGTCACACTTACTTTTCTGTTTAAACTTGAATCAGAACTGATTGTGCCTCAACTGCTTGAAGCTTTTCCACTGTAGCAGCTTTTTGAGAAACAAAAAAATGAAGTGGGAGGCTTTAAGTAACCTGCAATCACCAACTGTGTTGTTAAATTGACTGGAAAAGACTGTATTGTAATAAAGCTATCCGTTAATAACTGCAAAGTTCTTTTATTGCCAGATCAAAATTAGACAGTATGGGTAGGCCCTTTATTGATAGCTCATGTTTCTTACAGAGGTTGAAAAGAATGCTGCTGAAAGCATTCTGTAGTGTTGGCTCTCCTCTTCCATAGGGTCTGTCCAATAATCTGTTATTCTTTCGCTATGTAAACGCGTGCTCCTGTGTCTTAAAAAAGAAGTATCACTGAATTTTATTTTGGGATCTCTCTTTCCAAACATGCTCTTACTGTGGAAGAGTAATCTCAACAAAACATTCTCCTGTTTCCTCCTTGTTCTGTCAGCTAGAACTTTTGATGTTATTTATTGTAGTAAATGCCAGAATCTTAGTGCCTGGAGCTGCATTTTCAATTCATTTGGGCATTCTTGTTGCAGATATTCTAAAGCCTGAGGCTTGTCAGGAGGGATTGAGCATAGACATCAGTAAAACCTGATGCTGTGAATGTGAGATGAAACAGATACAGACAAGTTCCTCTTGTGCTGTTCCCAACAGGGACTCTGCCAGCTACAAAGTGGGTGATAGTAAACAGGGAAGGGGTCCTCACCAGTCAGGAAGCCAGAGATGCACAAATTACACCCCTTTTTGCACAAAATTCATTATGGTATAACTTGAACTCCTCTGCCTTTTAAACCCTCTTGACTCTTCTGGGAAGATGAGTTTTCCTCTGGAGCTGAACAGCACAGTAGCACTTGTTTCTGCAGCACTGTGTAAAACTAACACAGCTCACGTCTTTCAGCACAGCCCACTGTCCCCTACAGAACCAAGTAGATTAGCAGAACATAAAATTCTGAGCATGTTGGTTGGATGTGACAGATCAGGTTCACTCCATTTGCCTTTACTTTCTTCAGATACCTCAGCTTCCAGGTTCTCCCAGTCTCTTCTTTATCATAATCAGTGTAAGCAATACTGTATCTTGGACGTATGAATTGCAAGTGCTAGGAAGGGGAGAGGCATGCTTTAAATATTAGAAACCTGAAGGCTTATAAGCTTTTCCTAGTCAGGGCTTTTTGCAGTCTTTAATGTGCTGTTCATTTAAACGAAGAAAGGAGGGTCATTTGTGAGGATGAAGGAAATAATGTATCAGGAAACAATAAGCAGACCAAAAGTCTCTGAATTAAATTCACTAAAGATGATTTTGCCTTTATATTGTTGTGTTTGTTTGTTGTTTAAACACGAGAAGAGCTGGCAAGATTGTGAGAGTGTTTGCCAAGAAGTAGAAAGTCTGTCTTCAACTAGAAATGAGTGAGGTTTACTTAATGACATACTCAGATAGATAACTTGATTTTCAGAAGACTGTAACAGCTATGTGTAAATAATAGCAGTTCTCAGTAAATCTACCTCAGTGTCTTTTTTTGAACTGGCAGAAAGCTACTAAAGATATATCCTTTCCCTTGAACAGTTAACACAGTCCCGTTATTAATACTCAGCTATTTCCTTATGATAGAGTTGGGGATTAAAAGGCTTTATTTGCTTATATTAGAGACTCATATATGGGTACTTCAAAAACTAATTTGTCTAAGTAGTTACTGTTGATACAGTAGCTAAGTTCCAGTCTACCACAACACAAAAGACATTTCCCAAAAGACACCATTAGGAAAATGGCACAGTTCAGTCAAGCATATATACTATTTTCAGTTTGTACTGAGGCCATCCTAATGTGCTCTGTGGAAAATATTTTATTAGGGCATGCTGGGGACAGGATGTACAACTTAGGTTTCCATTCCTGAAGTACAGCCATGTGAAAAGTAACTGCAATGGAACTGTGTCTCAGATGGTTAGAGCTCCTTCATCAATAGGCATGTCAGGATTTATTGGGGTATGAGCTTCAGCATTTTACAAATTTATGGGTAACTTCGTAGATCCCAACAGATTCCTTTGTCTTTTCATCATAGTCATTCCAATCCTATAAGAAATAAGATTTCATAGTATTAGTCACAGAGGATAGAACACAGTTGTATCTAAAACAGAGTGGAAATCAAACAAACTAAGCCTTACTCAAAATTTGGGTCTTAGATTTGTCAAAAGCACTGTGCAGTCACTAAACTAAGTTCTGATAGCTGAGAGAACCTGGAGCACTGACCTGAAATTACATGAGCTTCAGTCTCAGTGGTTTTAACTCTGATTTTTTTCTTTTTCATATGTAGTCCACGGCCCTTAGTGGACATGACAGCAGCCATGGCAGATGAAAGGATTATCTATCATTTACAATACCCCAGTCAGGCGGGTAAGCAGACAAACAGATCCCTGCCAAGTAGGATACCAGGGAACAGATTTGACCTTGAGATTCTTGCTCACAGCCAAGCAAGATTTGCAATGCTGGAGTCATTATCCTGCGCTTTGAAGGACAGTGTCTTTATATTACTTTTTAATATCTCTGTGCACAGGAAGAAGTGCAGGCATCTTCCTACAAAAATCAGTTTACCACACTGAATAATTCCAGCCATTTAGGTGTTTCCAGTTCCAGGTATTTGCTCTCTGGAATTCCCACGTGACTTAAAAGTTGCATTTCTACCTGTCATCCGCTCTGCTATCAAATGAGTACTTCTAAAATGACACCCTTAGTAATGCTGGTTCATAGTTGATTTAGTTTTCCTTCCCAGATATGACCTTTCTATGCATACATGAAAGACCAAAACTAGTCTCTTGCACGTACAGGGTATGTATTTTGGACTAATGACTTAGGGAAAGAAAGCTGGATGATTAGATTTACTAATGAAACAAAGACAACATACCTTTTCTAGCAAGTTTATGTCATTGAAAGGTGTGCCAGATTCTGCACCTTCAGCAGCAAACCCTGCCTGCAAGCACATTGACAGTAAGTTAAGAACAAGTTGTACCAAAAAAATAATACGTATGAGCACTGTTTAAAGAAAGTAACGCAGCACAAACTTTGCTTGTATTTCTTTTAAATTAGGTAGAAAAAATGGTCAAGCTCTTTCCTGGTTAAGGTTGTGACCCTGCTTGTGAATTGAAAAATTCAATCTAAGCAACCACAGTTGAGAAACAATTCTTCCTGCTAAAAAATGTATTTCCAGGTATTCCAAATAATGTTAAATCTGAGTTTCTAAGTTTATATAGCAGCGTCCAAGTACTTATAGCTTTAATTTGTGCTCAGAATCCATACACATTATGTACAAAATAGCTTCATAATAAACTTACACTGCAAGAAAACAATAGAAAGAAAATGTGGAAGAGAGTTAATAGTTTTGCCTTAAATACTGTCAGAATTCAAGACACACTAGAGAAGGAGCAGCTTGTATTGGATTTGGGTACAAAAGTGACTAGCAAGAGGAGGATCAGCTGAATGAATTAACAGATAAATACACCCAAACAATCATTTTGGAGGGAAGAATTCTTCACTGCTGTTACTGTTGCTGTTTTTAAAGGGTTGAAGGAAAGGCTGGCACTAGAAGGAAACAGCCTATCAGTGGGGTATAGCGCAAACACGGGGTGTTCTGGTTTACCTTCTATAGGAACAGCTCTCTCATTTTAGAGTTCAGTTATCAAGCTGTAAATGAAGTTTTATTAGTTTTAAAAGTAAATTTACAAATGTCAGCCACCTGTGTAGCATCCAGGAAGGTTTCTTACACTGCTATTTCTAACTGAAGGGTTTTATTCAGCAGTGGCTAAAACGTAAATTCACCTTCTTCCTGGTTTTCTGCAAGGGACCTACACTTGCATTACTGATAAAGTAATCCCCATTAGTGCCAGTCGGACATTTAACTGTGCAAGAATGTGTGAAGCAAGCCACATGATTTTAAAATATTTTGGGATCTGAATGGAAGGTTAAGCACTTGGGAGTTAATAAACCATGGAGTGCAGCAGACTAACAACAGGAGAGCTACCTGCAAGGCACAGTGTGTATATGGCCTTTCTGTAACTGTCAGAAGCCCTTTTCAAGGGAACTGCTAGGGGTGAGAGGAAGATCATGGGACAAAAATGCAGAGCTGCCATACAGAACAAACACTAGCAAAATAAAAGCAGCCCTTCTTTTGCCACCTGGAGATATGCAACAGCCCTCCAAGGAACTGCCATGTGACTGGAATTACAGGCTTCTGTACCAGACACTCAGCAGGACTTGTGTTCTTTACAGCTCTGGCGTCAGAGCAGAGACTCATTTAATCTCTGCAGATGGGAGCTGGGACATGCAATGACTTGTCTGGCAAAGAACCAACAGCTAAAGCATAAACACACACACTAAAGAAGCAAAAATGCCTGTTGACTTTACCACACAGTGAATTGTCACAGTTCTGTTACCAATGAAACTATTGGCTGTGTCACGAAGCAAAGAAGCTTTAGAAGGTTTAAGAGAAATTTTATAAAGAAACCTCCATTTTTAAAGGACAAGGAGCTGAACTATCCTTAAGTAAAACAAAACATTATATATAAGATATGCAGTAGATGTATCTACCTAAGCACATTAAACAAGAATGAGAAGTAATTGGCTGGGAAAGACTGCTCCTGCCCATTACTAGAACACACAAGTACCTGGTTTGAATTTGTTGCTGCTACTAGGTAGGAAAAGAGGTTTTATAGCAGAGAATCAAAGGATACTATTTCAGACTCAAATGATTTTTTTGAGAAAACAACTACAATTTAAAGAAGACAGGCAAGCACTGAACCGCTCTGAACTGACTTCAGGCTATGGTGCTATTATGTCTATCAAAAAACCAAAAAAAAAGTAGAGTAATGCTGTATTTTCTGGCCATATGCTATGTTTGGTACTGATCAAAAGCCAGATCCAGACTGTGGAGATGATGCCAGGCTGATTTGGATCATGTCAAATATAAAGCAGCTTACAGAATTGTTTGGAACTGCAGAAGTCTGATATATTTACTCATTAGGCATCAGAAAATTCACTGAAATATGCACTCAGGGATTCAGGTGTACTCTCCCACAGAGTGCAGAGGCCAAACTTTGAGAATATTAAAAGCTTTGTTACATCTGTGAAGTCCTTGTTCAGCAGATAAAACTCACAGCTAGGATGCAAGCTGTAAGCATCTCCTGCATTTTGTAAACATCCCATAGATTTTTCTTGGAAGTGCAAGTTCCGAAGTCTGGCTGCAAAGCTTTCCATAGGAATAAACTAATAATCATTCTGTCCCTCAGAAAGATGGACTTCATTTGTATAGATAGACAAATAGACAGGCAGATATATAGACAGATAAAGACTTCCTGCAGCACACTGCAGTGGTGATTTATTTATACTGAATTCATTGTAGGATCAGCTTTTTTGGTCTGTTTCTTAGCACAGTGTCACAGTCTGAGGGAAGTATAAGACAGGTTTATATTTGCCAGTCTATTTACACCTAATCCGACTGGAATAATAGGTTAAATATAGTCTGGTGTTTACTTGCATCCAGCATGAACATGCATAAGCAAATGAATCACTGAAGACTGGCTTGGCCCTGAAGAAGTCCAACTTCAAGCTTGAGGTGTGCTTTGCAAGAGTCTTAACTGCCACAGATCTTCAGTCTTTGACCAAGTTTCAAGTGGAAAAGTGCCAATATTCATTTCCTATAGCTTTGGTGATCTCAGAGGAAATCTGGGTTTTTTTAGAAGCCATATATTGAACACTGTTCACAGCCTGAATTCATTTACTCTGTGTACCATACCAAGAAGCAAAGTGGCACTGTCCTGAATGTGGCGTTCCAATTGTGCACTCTAGCAATTCTGCTTTGGGAAAGACTCTCTTTTGCAATAACCTGAGTAATTAAGACCTTGCAAATGAATTCAGGTGAGCAACGCTGAGTCACTTCTAAGGCAATTTGAACACAACTCCACAGTGTCTTTAATTTTACAGTTTACTGGCACAAAGAGTAATAGAGTTGTTAGTGTTAGCTCCTTGTGGGTTGGGTTTTGGAGACAAATGGTAACAAAGAAAGAACTGTGGAGGGGATGGAACACTGGGCAGAATGTAGGACATTCCAGGAAGAGCAATACAATTTCAAATAGTGTGTATTTTAATACTCTAGAATCAGTAAGAATAAGAACTCACCTGTGGTTGAAAGTCAACTGGTTCCAGACCTCGGCATTCAAACTCCACTATCGTTTTGAATTTCTCACTGTCTTCAGCCTGTAATTGCGTCAGAATACTGTTAGTTTTCATCTAATAGACAATGACAAGCATTAGTCTAGAAATTAATTGCTTTAAAGGCAGTACTATCAACTGTGATGTCCCAAGTGACAGCAAAACCCTAGGGCTCATTTAATAAGTGGCAACTAACTAAAATTTCTTAATCGGCCACAAGGAAGCCTTCAGAAGGAAACTAACAGGGACGCCATATGATCACCTCTGATTTGAGTGATACAATTTTATGTCTTGCTTATGATATATATCAAATTACTCTACACTCGAGCCTGTGTGCAGGAGTCTACAAGAGACAATTCTCTGTCAGGAGAAAATACCAGCTTTTTGTGTTCCTGAAAGAGGAATGTGATGACAAAGAAAACCTCAAAATATTACTAATGCTTATTTATCTTGTTATGTAAAAGAGAAAACAAACTTACATTGTAAGGCTTGATTGTCTGACTTAAAATATCTAAAAAAAAATCAGAAGTGTAAAAGTGAGTGGCATTATGTCTTCAGCTTTATTCAGCACAAACCAAGCACCAGCTGCTTCTCGCAAACAAATTTCAGTAGACACAGTAGAAGAAACAGGGTAACCAAGCAGTTCCTGCAGTTGGCCCTCAAAAGGTGCAACTCAGTTTTTCTCACTTCTCCTGAGAAGTTGACATTACACCATTTGTAATGATTTAATGCAAAAAAAAAAAGGCATGCTTTTATAAAATGACATTGGGGATATGAGTTTTGTTCACGCAGAAACCTGAACGCACCAGGAGGCTGTGCTGTCTCCTTCACGTGCACAATGACAAGCATGTTCCTGTCATGAACTCAAGCACCAGTCTACACAGAAAAAAATCCCTGGTGAGTGCTCTTTACTAACAGCATCAAGCAAAATATGGGGACTAAAAAATAAACCTAAGAGAAAAGTATAAAATGGATGATGCCTCTTAAATTCCTAAGCACATACCGATGGAGTTCTCCCTGGAGCACAGCTTGCATTTCTGCACCATAGTGGCGCTTCCTCTGCCTCCTTTCAGGGGAGCACTGTCCTAAAAACCACGACAACAGAGACATAATTTTTAACTGCACTCTGGCAGAATCCTCTGCAAAGGTAAAGTAGTTTTTACAGCCGCGGTCTTTAACTTTTTAAAAGTATTGCAATGAGAAGGCTTTATAGACTAGGTGTCTGTAATTCAGAAAGCTGTGATGATCAAAGAATAGCTCTATTCTAGGCTTAAAATAGTGAATAATGTCTTGTCCATAAAGGCATGTTCCGTTAATTCCTCAAAATACATTCTTACCATTCAGTAGTGTGCAACCCAAAGGGATGATTGTACCCAAGAATATTCCTTCTTTTACCACTGACAAAATTTATCCTGCCTTTTCAATTTCCAAACGCCAATTTAGCATGCTTAACTTGCCTTGAATTACCTCAGGTTCCCCCAAAAGTTTCCATCAGCATCAGAGAAATATGCTACAGGCACAGCCTTATTCTGATACCCATCCAAAGCTTGTGGTATTTTTACAGAAAGGTGGCTTTTTCAAAGCAGTAAATACTTTTGTCACCAACAGCTGCCATCCCAATGGCACATTTCAATTAACAGTCCCCAAATACTGGTTTTAATACGGAACATGACAGCATTTCCTCAATGTGTACAGCTATTAAAACACTGTATTTCATCTAAAGTGCTTCCTGATGCAGATATCCTTGTGTGCAAGAGGGAGGTTGTGTCTCTCATTTTTGTTCTGCTGCAGGTTACAACGGGGAGACATACCATCAATCGCAGATACTGCCATTTCTCAGAAACTTCACCACAGTTCCCGCATTTCAGCTGAAAAATGAATCAGAGAATTTAACGCTGTCAATAATCAGGGATTAAAAGGCTGAAGGAGATGATGTGAGCCCTCCAGATTCACAATCCCAGCTGAGAGGAGCCAGAGGCAGGGATCAGTGTCTGTCTGTTCTGACAGGCCCATGAGCTGACTCAACCTGGAAGGTATGCCCATTGCAGAGGGTCTACCCTTTGGTGGAAAACACATTACAACAATGGCCACAAAATGAAAGATGGGAGTAGCACGTCTTGCCATTCACCTGGGTTACCTGCCAATGGATTACCCAATGGTAATCAAGCAACATTTAAACGTAAGACTTTTCAGCAGTCAAGAGTAATGGATAATGTCACACATGTATCAATTGAACAAACTAGTCTAGGTATAAGGTGTTCCTGCCCACCGCAGGGGGTTGGAACTAGATGAGCCTTAAGGTCCCTTCCAAGCCAAACCATTCTATGCTATATATATACTTAGTCCATCACATTCGTTGCTCCTGTAGCAGCCCGTCTGCGCTGTGGGGCAACACAGCCACATCACTTTTTAAGCCGGGCGCTGTGATCCAACACCACAGGCCTCCACCCCATGGCCCCGCTGGATGCTCCCAGCACTCCTCACACCGCGGACGGTGTCTCCCCGCTCCCGAAGGCCCGCGACGGCCGCCCCCCGCACCTTGAGGTACCATCGGAAGTCCTCCCCCTCGGCCCGCAGCCGGGTGATGTTCTCCAGCGTGGCGCGCAGCTGCAGCCCGATCCTCTGCAAGGCAAGAGGCAGGGAGAGAGCCCGTCAGCACAGCTCCGCTTCGCTCGCCTTGGCTCGGCTCTGCCCGGCTACGACTCCTACCTACCCCCATGGCCTCGCAGCGAGCCCGGTACCGGGCTCACAGGGCCGCCGTACTGTCGGGACTGGCCTGACGGCTCCCCCTCCACCCCGTCCCGCTCTCGCGGGAGCACCTGAGGGTTTCAGAGCTGCTCCTGCGTGTTTTGAGTTGGTTTAGGTTTCCTTTGCCCCCTCCACCCCGTTGCGTTTGTGCCCTCAGCCAAGCTGGCGGCCGGCTCCCGGCGCTCTCTGCCGGCTGAAGCCCACGGGAAGCCGAAGCTGCCCTCAGTCAAGATGGCGTCCTCCAGCGTATCCTCTTGCCGGTCCCGGAGCGGCGCCGGGTGAGCCGTGCGGCTGGCTCGGGGGGTGAAGGCGGGACGGTAGCGGTGGGGAAACGGGGCTGGCATGTGGGGAGAGAGCCGTCTGCTACTGGGGAAAGCAAAGGCGCTGTCTGGCAGAGCTGCTGTGGGGACTATGCTGGGATCTCCTACAGTGCTTTACAAACATTACCACTTTAAAGCTTGGCTAAGTCTCTTAATTCAGCACAATAGGTCTGGACGGATGTGTTTCTAAGCAACCCAACCCTAACTATTCCATGTTTCTATGAATATGTCCCTGCTCATCACAGAAGGGTTGGACTAAATGAGCGCTGATGGTCCCTTCCAACCCAAATGATTCTATGATCCATTAGTGTAGAACTTCACTGAATACATTCTTCATTGCTTTTAATGTCCATTTTTATAGTTGCAACTTATAAGCGAAGATCCTGAATG
>WYDI02008101.1:0-40234 GCA_009867235.2 Psittacus erithacus | reverse complement strand
CAAGGAGGTCTCCTGGCCCTCCTGCTGCACTTCCTTCTAGTTGGGATGCAACACTCCTGAGCTTGTAGCAGGTGATCTTTGAATATCAACCAACAGTCTTGGGCCTCCCTGCCCTCTAGGGCTATATCCCATGGAACCTTACTGAGCAGGTTCCTGAAGAGGCCAAGTCTGCTCTCTGAATACTTCAGGAAGCAGTTGAAAATTATTTATAAACACATCAAAGCATATTACATGCTGGGGAGCAACGGACTCCTAAGTAGTAAGAGCCAAGTCCTTAGCAATGAAGTATGTTCTAAAAATACATGTTCGTGAAAGGATGGAAGTTTCGAGTAGCTAACATTATCTGAAACCGTAGCAGGAGGAAAAAAAAGCCTCTGTCTTCACCTGAGGTGGTAGAACAGCTCTCTTGAAGGCTTAGGAAAATACCAAACATTAAATGTTTTAACTTATCACAATACTGAATTAGCTGGCTGGGATAGTGTAGCTGGTTTGCTGGTGTTTTATTTGAGACACGTCTGCTCCTCCATATATTCCTCTTCCTGTTTGATGTGGATCATGTAGTAAATACATGGCTGCTGTAACTGACTTGAAAATAAGGATGTTCAAGTATGTATGGAGAGGATGGTACAAAAGAAAGGGAATGTAACAGTTGAACTGTAGAAAACATGCTTTCCCAAATGTCTTCTATTTTTTTTTTTTTTACTGTGCCATCATGAGGTCATAGAGTCCAGTTAGACTCCCATAGGAGAGAAGTGTGGAAAGGTATTTCCATAGATGCAACCTAAAAGTACTCTTTGGGTAAGAATATTCTTGATCCAGTGCTTTCCATATGGGTGAATGAAACATTTAATTTCACATTTGCAAATATGTGTGAGGAAAATGTTGTTGTCAACCTCAGATTGTGGTTTTATCTGAAAATTTTTTTATTTGTGAAAAGGGAGCAGGCTGTTGTAAGTAATTCACTCCTTTATTTAATTTTGCACAAGTTGGACTCCAAATATAAAATATAAGTCTGTAAGATAAAATGAAGGTATGTTTTAGCTTAGCTGCTCCAGGAAATTGATTATTTCTTTTATGCGTTTTTGCTCTATCGCTTTATGTTGAGCAGCTCTAGAAGCTTGAAGGCGGCTGCCTTCTGCTGGTGAAGGTGTGACATAGTAAAAATCTATTTATTTCACTGGTATTGATAAGCCTTTGCTGATAGAAGTTACAGTTGTATTCCAGATTTTTTGGGTAGGCAATTACAAGTCAGTTCAAGCGCTCTTTATGGATATCATTTATTAGAAATTATAGCCTTTTGCCATCATCACATGTTGCTTGTTTTGAATGTACTTGTTACCAAAGCAATTGAGGAAATAAGACAGAAATCTCAAGTTTTTTCTGTAAAGAATGCTTTACTTACGACATCTTGCAGTGACATAACATGATTTCAGTTACTTTGTGTTAGGTTATAATGGTGGAAAATCAAGAAATGTGATTTGTGCTTATATAATCTTTCCTGAACTACTGTCACTTTATAAAGATCTCAGTCAAGTTTATGGGAGATTTATCTAGCTAATTGAGTGGGTCTGTCTTAATGTTTTGATTTTTTTTTTTTTATTTAAAAAGCACAAAACCTTAAAAAGCTGGTGCAGCAAATGTCTTTTCAGTTTGTCGCTCAATGCTAGAAATCCAGTCTAAGTCAGAGCTCTTACGTTAGCTCTTTTGATCAGATATAGGATGGTTCCAGCTGATCATGATCGTATCATAAAAACTGGTAATTCCTATATCTACAAAGCAGTTCAGTTACAAAAAAATATGGCGACTGCTTTGTAATTGGACTTTTGGTATGTTACTTAAATGTCCTTCCTAAAAAAGCAGTGATGTAAACAAATTTCAGTTGGTCGTACCTTTCCAGCTCTGTATGCTAAATGAAATGTTAAAGTCTGCAATGCTAGAGCACACTTAGGAGTTAAGATTTTTTTTCTTTTCTGATCATCAACTTAAAGCTCTGACAGAATGTTTGGTGCATTGGGGTTGAGAAAAATACTCTCAACAACAGAAATTTCCTAATAAATAAGTCTTCTAAACTGGCTTAGTGTAGTCAAACCAGTTGGTATCTTTAATTCCTGAGCCTTTTGGGAGCCTTGGTTTTAGAATACAGCTCCTCTGTTTAAGAACCCCTGCAGTGTTTGTCATGGGTAACTTCTTGACTCTGCTAGAGTGTTGCATAATGAAATACCGTGGCACAGTTGCTCTGAATGTGGGCAATTGAATTCCTTTTGTCTCTTGCAGGGCTGAAGGAGGAAGGCGATATGGCTATATGGGTCATCTGACACGGATAGCAAACTGCATTGTGCACAGTACAGATAAGGGGCCAAACAGTACACAAGTTCAGCAGCTCATTAAAGGTAATGTTAATGGTGTTACATTTGTCTTTATGGCTTTCATTATCAAATTTTGAGGCAATGAATCAAATGTAAATTAAAGGCAGCTATTGCGTAGAAGAAGAAAACTTTCTTGACACTTTCCGTTTAAAACAAGACATCCTTAAACAGCCTTCCAGTACCTAAAGGAGGCCTATAAGAAAGCTGGAGAAGGACTTTTTACAAAGGAACATAGTTACAGCACAAGGGGGAATGGTTTAAAAATGACAGAGAGGAGATTTATATTAAATTTAGGAAGAATTTTTTCCCTGTGAGGGTAGTGAGGCGCTGGCACAGGTTGCCCAGAAAAGCTGTGGCTGCCCCATCCCTGGCAGTGTTCAGGGCCAGGTTGGATGGGGCTCGGTGCAGCCTGGTCTAGTGGAAGGTGTCCCTGCCTGTGGCAGAGGGTTGGAACTGGATGAGCTTTAAGGTCGCTTCCAACTCAAACCTTTCTGTGGCTTTGTAATGGTTCTGTGATTATGATGATGATTATTCCTTAAATATATGCTTAAATGCAGTGAAATGCTGACCTACTTTATTTAGACTTAACTAGATGGAATAATCCTTAAGGATTTAAGAGGATTCTGGTATAGCAGAAGAGAAAATTAAAAATAAAGTCATGCTCCATTGTCAGTAGTATCAAATTGAGGATGTGTTGATCTTTTCTACCCTAGAGCTTCCAGAGGAGGTCAGAGAGCGATGGGAGACATTCTGCACAAACTCTTTAGGAGAAACTAACAAGAGGAATACAGTGGACCTGGTAAGTAAGGATGGGTAAGATAGCAAAATTGCTGCTGTTTACTTTGGGACCAGTTTCTTTTTGTCAGCAACACAACCAGTCTTCCTAGTTACCATGTACTTATGTCAACAAGTACATCTAGTTGCTGAGCTAATAATTCTTTATTTTACTTTCAACACTGCATCATTAATATTTTGTATGGCAATGTTGGAGTAGCTTAGTTTGCATAACTTATCCCAGACCAAGAAGGAAGATTTCTGTACAACTTCAAGTGAGTGACCTTGAAAGCTTCTGTCTGCTTGAAGAGTGCAAACTGAAACTGCAAGAGCTGGTATTAAATTGCTTTATCAACAATGTGTAAGTAAGCCTATGTAAAATTAATGGGAAAATGCTACCTGCATCCCATTGCATGTGTCTCTGACCTTGCTTAAGGAACTTTGCATACTTCTGTTGTGCGCCTGTTACTACTGCTGTGCACAGAAATGTGATTCCACTTTTAGGAAAAAGCTACACTGTAGTGTAAGTATGAAGAGGTTTTGTGTTCTCACATTAAAGCTACAGTTTAAGAGTAATCACTTGGAGACTTTAATAAGCAGAGGCTGGTTCCAGTGTCAGCAGACAAGTTAGTGAATATACCTGACTTCTCCAGGACTGGAGTGCGTTGCACGTGGCTTCTTTAACTTGTGCTGGTGCTGCATTTGGTCTGTAATACTTATAGTCTGTTAAATTTGCTATTTCAGCACAATATAGCAACTGGAACATAATGCTGACACAGTGTGTGGCAATAGAAGCAATAGGAAGTTAATCTGGAACTGTAACTTGTGGACAGGACCAAGATAGTACAGATGTCATCACAGACTCATGGCAAAAATACTAAGAAGTTCATAGTGCCCGTAGAATAATGTTATTTTCCTCTTGTTAGAAGCTACTTCTTAATCAAGGCCAAGAGTCAAGTCATCTGAAAAGGCAGAATTTTAAGCTGATATATAGTTAAAAACATTATAATTAGATCTTTAGGTGTGTGATCATTTACTTGGACGTACTTGATGTAACAACAGTAAAACCTCATTTACAACATATCTCCAAACTCCACAATATTCAGTTGAATAGAAACACAAAACATTGAAATAAATTCTTGTAGCTAAAATGTCATCTGGAAAATACAGCGTCTTTTGATTTTCTGAACTTGTAGGCTTTGTTTCTGCTTGTGTGATCACTTCTAGTGAGCCTTGGATTAGCATTTATCTCAAAGATAAGCAGTGATGTGTAGTGCAGTGTGATGTAGGCAATACTAAAAGACAGATCTTACAGAAAACTAAGCCTGTTGTCTTACTGAATCGTAGTTATGTTACGATTACTGTATGGGTACATCTGAAAGCGCAGCCCCGCAGTATTTCTTCCCAGAGGTACTGTCCCATATATCCATGCTTAGGTTTTCATAAGCGTGTACTTTTCACCTGTAAATTGGACAATTAGGTATATCTGAGTGTTTGAGCTCTTAAAGTTGAAGGAAGTATCCTGGGTTAAAACAATAGATTATTAGAACTAGTATTTATACTTGATCTAAATTGCCGATTCATAATGTCTTCAGAGTAAGATCTTAAGCACGCCTTTCTCATTTTTCCGTAGATTAGCCTTAAAATTATTGTTGTGTAGATGAGTAGACTTCAGAGTTTTCCTGTCCTGAGCAAGCTGTTGAGCAAAATCTAGTCGTGGGTGATACAAATAGTTAAGCACATAGTTCCTGACCTGAGTGGCAGAACTGTGGTCTGATGTTACATGTGATCTTCATCAGTCAATTTACTGGATTTACTAAGCTCAGATGATCTGGTCCTTAGCCATACTCCTATGTTATGTAGTTTATTTTAAAGATATGTAAATAAGTTAGATGTGTGAAGGCTATGGAGATAACTGATCGCATGAATACTTTCAATGCTTCAGCCATTTAGTGCTCAACAAAGATTGCTCTTTTACTGTAATGTGGTCCTAGGGTCCTTTGCAAAATGAACTGCTGCTATAGCCATGAGACTTATTTTTTTTAGGCTTTTTTGTCTTTCAAACAAGTTCTTAGTACGTTTTGTAAAACAACAGTAACTGGAGACTTAAAAGTGAGTGCATAGCAGAGCTATCTCAGTTACCTTGGAACACATAACGGACTTTACAGGAAGCTTATTGTTTGGCTTTTTTTGCTGTGGGTTTTTTTGGTTTTGTTTTTTTTTGGGGGGGGGGGGGTGTTTGGTTTTTTTCTCCCTACTGCTAATTGTCCTTCTGGTCGAAGGTTTGACCACTACAGGGCAGATTTCTAACCAATAAAAGGTTCTGCTACAGTGGCCAGCCGGACCAGGGAAATGATCATCTGCCTGTGAGCGCTGGTGAGGCCACACCTCAAATGCTGTGTTCATTCTGGGTCCCTTGCTACAAGAGAGATACTGAGTTGCTGGAGCAGGTCTATAGGAGGGCAGCAGAGCTAGTGAAAGGTCTGGAGCGCAAGTCTGTTGGGTAACAGCTGAGGGAACTGGGGTGTTTAGTCCAGAGAAGAGAGGGCTCAGGGGGGACCATATCGCCCTGTATATTCCAGGGACTGTTTTATGCAGTGTAGCAGTTCATAAAACTAAAAATAACTGTTTCTTGTTTTGATACAAAAATGAAGATTTAGCCAGATAGTATGGTTATACTTGAGTGGCTGTCATATGTTGTGCAAATGACTGAATTCCTTTGTGTAGGTTACTACCTGCCACATTCATTCTTCCAGTGATGATGAAATTGACTTTAAAGAAACTGGCTTTTCACAGGATTCTTCTTTGCAGCAGGTGAGTTGAATTCTTTTAACAGCATAAGTTGCTCTTTGTAAAAATTAGACCTTTTTTTTTTTTAAAAAAAAAAAGCAGTGGAACTTGTATTTCTGTCACAAGCAAATACAAATCTAGAAAGCTTTCTTTTAAACTTAGGCGTGCATACACACAGCTGTGATCAGAGAGGTATGGTTTTTAACACATCTCTATCTTGGTGTTCCTTCCAGTTATTAGTCTTGGATCGTGCTGTGGATGTAGATCTCTGCTCATTGTGCCTAAGAACACATTTTATATGCCAGTTGTGTGGCCAAGTTAAACATCATTTCTATAGTAACTTTAGTTCTTACTAGATGTAGACGTTTGAAATGGTGGCTTCTGATTGTGTTTTCTGGCAAGTGTGAATTGCTGTGAAAGCAAATCTGGCTTTTTCAGGACCGGGTGAGTGTACATAACCATGTCTTCCTGAACTAAATTTCCAATGAGCTTGATCACTAATTTTTTAATGCAGTATGTGCTTTGTCAACTCATTTATGAGTGTTTCAAGGATAGTTATTTATCATTTGGCACTATGAAAAAGAGAAGAATACATAGGGAATTTTCCCATCAACCAGACTTGTGTCCATCTTGAAGTTTTAATGCTTTCAAGCTGACTAATTGATAACTACACCATGTTTAATATGATGTTAGAGTATTTTTGCAGCGTGTGATTATGGAGAACCTGGGTGCCATTTTGATGAATGACAGCATTTCTGTGTCCTACTTGTAGTATGCATCTCTTCCAACTGTTTCACTAGCAGTGAAAGTGGGAACCACATGGCACATGACTGCAAATAGATCTCTTATACCAAACACATTATTAATCAAAATCTTTCAGCACTCACTAATAGCTGTGTAGTAACTACCTAGTCTAAGACTGGCTTTGGAACTTTATGCATCTTCTGGTTTGGTAGTTAGTAGATGTTTGTCAAAACTTGAGTTGTGGGTGGTGGCTGAAGTTTTAAGAATCTGATGCATTCTTATCTGATTCAGTGATTTTATTTTTTTTTTTTTGGTTGTTGTTGTACATGTAAGGTGCACCTGACTACAAACTTGATAAGTTGGGTGATATCTGTAGCAGCTCCAGTGAGAAAGTAAAATCCTCAAGTCCTCTGTGTTTTTCCTGCATCCCCTTAATGTCTGCTGTGCCTGGGCATTCCCTGCAGTTCCAGGTAGTTAATCTGGAGAAATGCAGATGGTGAAGTACTCTCTAAGTTTGTCACCACTTTTTTTAGTCTTCCCCCCACCCCATCCTGCCCCACCCTATTTGTGAAATACACTTTCTAAAGTGGCCTTCTGAAGAAAGCATGATACTAGCCAAGATAAGTCACTGATGGGAAATGCATTGAAATTACTTAAAGCATTCTCCAGCTGTACAAATTCATTCACGAAGGTGTCTCTGGCTTCAGCTAGGGTATGTTACTCTAGACAGTAGCTACAGGAGGAAACAGGAGCTAGATTTTCAAAATTCAAGTGGACCTATTAGGAATTGGGTAAGGGGAGAAAATATTAAGGAACTCATTCGTCTTTGGTTTATTTTGTCAAATTTAACTTCTGCCTGGGCAGAATGACATTTGCTATGACTTCTTTGTTTGCCAAATCTAGTTTGATACTGTTGTCTTCTAATGAAAACTATGTGTTCCAGAAAGGAAGTTTTCTTTTTTTTTCCCTCTCCCTTTCATTCAGAGACACCTTTTCTAAATAACACTTCAAAACTGACACTGTTGAAAATATTCTGTCACATTGTTCTGGGTTGTAAGATTTCTTGTGCCAGCAGCGTTTAATGTACTGTCTTGCTATGGCTCTGGAAACTTCTACTCCAGGAAAGCATTGCTTCTCTGTTCTCCACTAGCTCAGTATCACTTTTTGTCTCTTAAGCATACTGAGAAGATATAAGAGGGAGATTTGAGATTAGGATGGTACTGCCAGGGTCTGAGATATGCTAGCAGTTCAGAACTGCATTTCATATACTTACTGTATACAATTTTGACATAGCAATAAGCTTTCACATTAGTTTTGTAACTAAGTGATGTAATTTGATGTATATTATAAATATATACATTGTATATTATATATAAATATATTTTTATATATTGGTATATATTATTTTATTAATTCATGCCTTTAATTTTGTTTATCCTTGTGAATGGTGTTCTTTCAATGTTGCACTTTTTGTAAAACAGAGCAAGTCTATTTAACTTACATGGGTTTTTTCTTCCCACGGAGGTAGTTCTCACTAATGTCTTTTAGTCACATGCACTTTTTAATATCTGTAATAGTGAATATACTTTACAGGAAAGGAGAGTTCAAACTAGTGTAAAGCAGAGGAATTATAGGTAAGATAGTTGGTAATTGATTGTCTACCTGTGTAATGTTGATAAACTAACTGTGTGAGTATCAAGTCCTGATCAGAACTAACTATTAGATTTTTAAAATTTAGGATCAAAATGGAAAAGAATTCTTGCTTTGGCCTGGCTTAGCCCTACCACTTATGAGGGTTTTTCAGACCTGCTCCCAGCCCTGATCATGTCTGTGTACCTCATTCATCCAGTTCTCGTAGTGCCTTAATCCAGACTTTGCAGCTTTACCACCTTCTTCAAAGGTTTTGGCTACATACTCTGTTTGTTTGGTTCCCTCGGCAAGAAACCAGAACAGTTGACAATTATATTTTTTAGGATATCTTAGCATTGGCTAACTTCACCCATGGAAATAACACTACTAAAAGTCCTTAGAGAATGTGTGATAATTTTCCCAAGACTATCGGTAATAAGGGACAAAAACCACTGTTATGGATAGGAGAACATGCTCATGTGCACCTTAATGGTGTATATACCCATCAGCTGGCAGTTGACACTGACATCTTTATTGAATGAAAGAAGGCACAGTTGAGTCAGTGACACTGCATTGAGATGTAAAATGTTTAATAGTTTCCTTCTTCTAGATACTGAATAGACGCTGGTGGTGTGTGTGACTGATATTTCTAGTAGTAACTACATGATAAATATGCAGCTGTGGTGGAGTACCTATATATGATGTAATTTTCTAATTCTTACCATTTATAAATCCATGTTGTCTTGAACAAAGACAGCTTTATCTTTTATCTAGTGTATTGTGGTTTTTCACTGGTTTTGGGGAAAATGCTGATTTGGAAACGTGCTGATTAACAGGAGGTCAGACTAGAGATTTAACTTTCTTGCTGAGAGCTGCTGTTACCTTTCAAGGCAGTAGATGTAACTAGGTGTGTAGTCAGTGTTACCAGTTAAAATTCAGAGTTTAAGACAAATCCTTTTCCTGTCCTTTATGTTATGATTAGAGAGACTTTTATTTTTTTGGAGCAAAATGGGCAAGTAGGATTTAGAGTGTTGTTAGAATCATTATATCACTGTCGTTGGTCCTGGGGTTGCCAGGCCTTTTCTGATTATCAGATGCAACAAATGACGTCCAATTTTATTGACCAGTTTGGCTTCAACGATGAGAAGTTTGCTGATCAAGATGACATCGGCAAGTGAGTATAATATTGTACTGGCTCTTACTGTAGTCTTGGGAATTTCCTTTCTTACTGTGTTTTTGGCTGTATTTTTGCTGAGGATAAATACAAACCTTTACTGATGTGAGGCAATTGTCAGTCAGTCCTCTTTGTATCATCTGTGTGCCTTGATAGAAGCCTCCCTGAACAGTTTACAGAGGAAAGCAACAACTTATCTTGCATTTATAATGTCCTGGTTTTGCCTACATGAGAACACAGCACTTGTGAATAAATAGCTAAAATATAACTTAGCTTTTGGATGTTCTGCCTGTCCAATGCCATTGCATTGCTGGGGGCATTTTCACTTTTTCTGTGCCTTAGAAGTGATTTTGTCCTCCCCATCCACTCTCTGCTGAATCTATGTACCAGAAAAGATAAATAGCTCTGCTTTTAAGTTTTCCTGGAAAAGATGACAGGAACAACACATCTGTAAGTGTACTTTTCTGTCGGGGAGAGTTAAAGAAGGGCATGTAAATCCTCCGTTGTTTTCAAGGTCAAGGCAGTTGAGACTCATTTCTGCAAATACGGTAAGTGCTGAAGAAATTAGAAGAATATTGGTCAGGTAGAAAGGAAAACTAACCATCACCGAACCAAAACAAAAACCAACCCAACCAACACCAAAAACACCCTCCACACAAAGTGATCTGTCTTCAGTTCTAAATAAACTGATGCCATAAGGTTTTTTTCTTTAGGAAACAGAAGTTGATACTACATTTTTCACTTTCTCTTTTCCTGTTGAGAAGGTCCTTGTATAGAGCTAGAAGGTACAAGAACTGTAACACAGATCTTTGGAGGGTTTTGAGCTGTATCGTGGTAGAACATGGTCAGATTAGGCACTCTTGAGATTTACTTTTTTTCCCAGTGCATAACAGTACAGTATTTGAGATTTGCATATATTATTTCAGTTATGCTTGTTTAGGCTTGTTGAATTTTCACAGGTAACTATATAGGGTAGAGACAACATTGTCTTGTATTTTCGTTTAATGTATTTCACGCTTGAATGCCAGGCCTCCTCAATGTGGAATTTGACTGTGTTAATTTTAGAAACTACTTTGTCTTTAATCTTACGTTTTTAGATTATTGGAAAATGAGAAACAGAAATGAAATGTCTTCATGTCATAGTACAGCATCTTGTTTTATTGTATACATCTGCTATTTTTTGTAGTGTTTCTTTTGATCGGGTCTCAGACATCAACTTTACCCTCAATACGAATGAAAGTGTAAGTATGTGTTCCTGTACTCTCAGAAGAATTACTCATTTAAACTTCAGTGCAGTTTTGGCAGTGGTTGTTATAGTTACTCTTTTTGTGTAATATTTGGTACGTAGCTATCCTGCCTTGTTCCTGTGTCATGAGACTTTCTCATTGGAAGACACTGTTTTGATTCTTTGAGATCATTATTCAACAAAATTGCTCCTAATTCGTATAGCCAGGTTCAAGAACAGGCTTGGATCTGATTTGTGTATGTTGCACACTTACAGATAAAAACTATTTCGATCTGCCAGTGGGATTGTGGTAGCAGGAAAGTAAGGACAGAGGCTTCCACTCTAGATACTACTTGTCAGTTGAGCTGCAATGCACCCCCCTATGGAAAATAAAGCTGGAGTACTTGGTGGTCTGGTTATCTGAAAAGCATTTCAGTGCCATTCTTGTATGCTGTTCTTTGACAGTCCACTCAACTTGTTAGTATCTGAGTAAAACAAGCACCACTGAATATTTTCTTGACAAGCTTTAAGTCATTAAGATGATATGGGTTTCTACTGCTTTTAGAGAAATGTTTTGGGCTTGGTTTTTTTGGTTTTGTTTGTTTTTTGTGGGGCTTGGTTTGTTTTTTTCTCTCCCACTCCCACTGGTTTAAGATTCTTTTCAAAACAGGCAAATAGCGTAAGAAGTTTTTACTAATGTAAGTAGAGTGATTGTAAATACAGATATTTTACTTTTGACATATTTAGGGCAATATAGCCTTGTTTGAGGCATGCTGTAAGGAGCGGATACAGCAGTTTGATGATGGTGGCTCTGATGAAGAAGACATTTGGGAAGAAAAACATATTGCATTTACACCAGAGTCCCAGAGGCGTTCCAGGTGAGAAATTTTTCTCTCATCTAAAAAACTGCAGTGAGACATCATTACTGAGCAGGTCTTTTGGTTCAAGCTGGCTCTTAGCGCAGGCTGTCCAGCGTAACTAGCTTATTTCCATTCTGTGGAGGAATGAGTAGAGTGATTGCTCTACTGTCAGTCTTCCAGCCATAATCTGCAGAATGTGACAACAGCTGCACTGCCTACCCAGCATGTCCTATACTTCAGCTTTTGTTAGTTTTATTTTGTTGGGGTTTTTTTTCCCTCCTGCTTTTAGATCTGCTCAGCCATTCTTCCTGCTCAGCAGTCTTCCAGTGCCTAAAACGAGCCTACAAAAAAGGCGGAGAAGGACTTTGTACAAGGCCATGTAGTGACAGGACAAGGGTAAATGGCTTCAAACTGACAGAGGGGAGATTTAGATTAGATAGTAGGAAGAAGCTCTTCCATGTGTGGGTGCTGAGACACTAGCACAGGTTGCCCAGGGAAGCTGTGGCTGCCCCATCCCTGGCAGTGTTCAAGGCCAGGTTGGACAGGGCTTGGAGCAATCTGATCTAGTGGAAGGTGTCCCTGCCTGTGGCAGGGGCCTAGAACTAAATAGGCTTTAAGGTCCCTTCCAACCCAAACCATTATATGATTCTTGCCTTGGGCAAGACAGTCCATCTCCATACCTTCACAGAGCTTGCTGACCTCTCTACGCGTACTGGAGTGGTTGTGGACAAACCTGCATAGGAAATTGCATTGAGGGGAAAGAGCATCTGGTCCCCAAAACTCTCAGGGCTCTGCAGCCTCCCATAATATGTACTGAACTTTGTCCCACAGTAGTCTTGGTTTTTTCTGACCTTCTTATGGCTTTAGTCACAAACATGATCTCTTCTTCCCTTGCAACCTTTGAAATGCATGTTGCAAATACCTTCTGTACAAACTCAGTTGTTTTGTCTGATGGTATTGCGGCTACCTACTGTGATGTGTTTCAGGAACATCCTTACCTTCTCGCATTACCATGCTTTTTGTGTTGTGCTCATCAGGAAAGAGAAAAATGCCGGTAGTATTTAAAGCATGTATGTGGTTAAAAAGGATGGGCTGGAATACAGTTGGGAAATACTTTAGAATAGATTTATTAGATTTGTTGTTAGGTACTTTGCAGTAAGTCAAGTTATATCTTGTTAGATATAATTTGAACAAAGTTTTGGGTTTCGGTGCTTGAATTTAGTGTGAAGAAACAAAATAGACCAACAATTTCTATAAACATATCTGATTCTTTACTTTCCTTTTCTGTTCCCTTTTCCATGGCAGGAATAGAACCAGTGTTTGTCTTAAAAGTGGGGGGAAAAGAGACAACCCCTTCACATAATCAAGTGAAAATCCTTTAGTCCTGGATTTTTTGAGAGAGAAATGAGGGGAATATTAGCATCTGACAAATAATACCTCTGTTAATCTATCGGAAATTATAGCTGTTGTAGTTCTCTTTAACCTCAAACTCTCCAGTATTTCGTTGTGGTTAGGGTCTGATACTAAATGCAGAATATAAACTTATGTCTTTGTATGTTAAGTTCGGGCAGCACTGACAGTGAAGAAAGTACAGATTCTGAAGAAGAGGATGGAACAAAACAAGGCTTGTTTGAATCACACACCAATACAGAGGACAAAATGGAAGTAGACTTAAGTGAACGTACGTAGCTTTTTTCCCAGCTGCTTTGGGTTGTAGAAGTGTTAGCAGTCTTATTTTGTAGTAGTTTCCTCATTTACCATTTTGATTCTGTCTTAATAAAGTGTTAGTGGTGGACTTGATAGTTTTGGGTAACGGCTGGTCTTGAACTTGGTCTTTTCCAGCCTAGTTGATTGTATGGTTCTATGAAAGTAGTCTTACACCCTGTAAAGACTTCTTGCAACAGAGCATGCAAATGTTGGGAAGTTTGAATTCCTTACATGTCTTGAGTCAAGTTACTTAGTCTCTCTAAAATGCATGTTTCTACTCTTAAAGGGGGGGGGTGGGAAAAGGAGGAGGAATTGGAAAGGGAAGGATGAAATGTAATCATTTATACATCTTGAATGCCTGCAAAAGCTGATAGGCTAATTGTCAAACCTAAAACCTTGTTATTTTTACTGGAAGCCTTTCACACCAGCTTTTCATCTAACAATGGTCTCTGAAAGACTTCCTACGTAAAGCCAAGTGAATTTGCATTGGTCTGGTTTCATATGTGAATGAAAGATGTGAATCAGTAGACTCTTATGTGGAAACTTAACTAATGTAACTGGTTTTGAAGTTTCCGTGTTAAAGTCACAGTAGACTAATTGGAATTAGTTAAACTGGCAACATCAGTAGGTAAAAACCCTATGTTTATCTAGACTGTAAGGAATTGAATTAAATTAAAATAGAAGGAAAAGTTAAGGGTTTTCTTTTCTTTTGTCAGATTGGTGTCGTTGGCATCTGTGTGTCAAACAAGTTTTGATCCATGTGGGTCTCCTCCCATATCTGTCTGGGCTGGAATTTCTAATTGCTAGTCAGAGCTTCCTTTACAGCCTGGTTTTTTGTATGTAAGTGTTAACAAAAATGTTTCCCTTGGGTAGGTGAAGTATTTTTGAATTGACCTATCCTAAATTAGATGCTGTTAAGTTACTCCAAAATTTAAAATCCAAATAAGTATTTTAAGTTGTAAAAAGCCTTAAACTTTTCTGAAACTTAGCCATGGTGTTAGTGCATGAGAAATTATTTTAGAGACTGTCCATATCTAAGTTGACATGCTAATTTTGTGTGTTCAGGAAAGTGTGCATAGGAAACCAAAAAAGGGATGAAAGCTCTTAAGTTTTTTTTTTATTATTATTAAAGATACCTATTTTGAAAAACGATGACAAATGTTGTTAGGTTAAGGACTGAAGTGGGATTATACTTCTGATCTAGCACAGTTTATTGTTTTCGTTCTTCAGAGAAGCTATATAAGGTTTTAGCAGAACACTCCAAGTTACTGTTTTTAAAATTCTGCTTTACTAGCAGAATTTCCCTTTTTGGGGAATGCATTAATTTTTAACAGTATAAAGAGGATTCTTCTGCATGTGCTTTAAAGTCTAGCTAGGAATTTTGCTACTCCTTTTGGAATGGACATTTAGAGAAGCAGTGAGTTGGGCGTATGCGCTCATGTCCTTTGTTTAAATTTCTTCCTAATGAACTTGTTGGTTTTTCAGCACCAAACTGGTCAGCTAACTTTGAGGTACCCATGGAGACAGCACATGGTGCCAGTCTGGATTCTGTTGGGTCTGATGTGTGGAGTACAGAAGAACCTATGCCAGCAAAAGAAACTGATTGGGTTTCCTTTTCTGAGTTTGCATCCTCTTTGAGGTAAGAATGTTAGCGATTCAGGGCAAGCTTGGTTTCCTTGGGGTGTCTTAACTCCACCCAAGCCTGTGTTGATAGTATTCTGGTGGAATACAAGGTGTGTAGTGTCCAGAGGGCCCTAAGTTTGTAGGATAGGCAAATGCTAATGTCATTATTTTAGAGGGTTTTGAAAGAATATTTGGGTCTTTTAATATTGATCTCGGACCAGAATTTGGGCTGACTTTTTTTTTTCCTTTTTAATTAATTTTTTAGTTTAAACTGTGCCCAGTGAAGGGTTGAATGTTGTCTGTAAGGGTCATAAAATATCTGTGATGATTCTGTTTCATGAATAAGACAAATAGGTTTGGGTTTTTGTCAGTGTTCTCTTTTATTTTAAACTTGCATGGTTATACAGCTGTGATACCTAGGTTAGGCAGTTCTGCACTGTTTTGAGAATGCCTGTGCTACACTTCCATTTCTTGGCTTGAACTCCACGTAAAACGTAACTGAAGTCTGCTGTGTAATATTTGATGATATAGATGTAGATTTTGTGTCACCAAATACTAGCTGTCAGGAACTGATTCCTTTTCCAATCTGGCTCTTCCTATTATACATCTGGCTCTTAATTGTCTGTTTAGGCATTAAAGAGCTTAGAGGTAAAAGAATTATTCAACACACATGCACACCACAGTGTAAACTAGTGTACTGTTTATTGCTTGAGGGATTGAGACAGTATTAAGGGTTTAGAAAATAAAGTCTTGGAGTTGCCACATTAGTGGCTAGAAAGACATTCTGTAAATGATGGGAAGTGTTTCAAGTGGCCAAGTCTTGTCTTTTGCATTCCTTCAGGATGAAAAACTCACAGCTATGCTACAAAAATTCCTTCTTCAGTGGATGATGAGAACTGTGTTGGCAGTCTCAGCAGAGAATCATCTTTAAGTTGTAAAGAGTGCATTTAGAAAGTCAGTTTCATGTCATGTTGGAAACACTGCAATGAGCCAGGTCTTATTTATCAGGGGCATGTCTGTTACTACTTGTAATCACACTAAATAAAGTAAACCTAGCAGCAAACACACACACTCAGTTCAGGTCTGGTGGATTTCGTGTTACTAAACTTCTGTTCAGCATGCTTTCCCACAACTCCTGCAAACAAACTTCCTGTTACTCAGTTTCAGTAGAATTGTAGGCCTCATAGGTTTGATACAGAACTAAGAATACTGTTTTAAGAACACTTAATTCTGTTTAAAAGTGTTTCTTAAGTTTTTTTACTTTGTATTTGAAGCTCAAAAGATTCCTTAAGAAGTAATTCTCCTGTGGAAATGGAAACAAACACAGACCAAATTGATCCCTTGGGTGCAAATGTCACTGCTCTTGCAACACACCTAGAGAGTAAGTATGCTAAAATGCAAACAGATTGATTTTTAAGACTTACACCCAAAAAGAACTTTAAAATTTGGTGTTTCGGAGACCTCTCATTTGGCTCTGCTTCTGTTCTGACAGGTAATGAAAATGACTTGTCAAAGAATTTCCTATTTAAAACAGGAGCCAGTGTAACTTGTCAGACATTTAGCGTGGTCACTGTTGGTTAAAGTAGTCCCCTGTTTGAAACAGGGGGCAGTGTTACTTTTACCTCTAAAAAGCTTGCACCTCAAAAACAGAAAAGCATTACAAAGAAGTTGAGTGTTTTCTGTTAAAAAATCGTGACCTGTATCCGTGCTTCATTAACTGAGCTGATGCCTTGAGAAGAGTGGTAGCCTTTAGTCTCCTACTATGTGGCAGTAGGCCACTAGTCTCAGTGTGTTAAAATTTCCCCTTCCTGCTCATCTCTTTCCAAGTTACCTTCATTATGGATGCAATAATTCTTTCTTCATCTATGAAATGATTAATTAGCATGTTTGGCTTTCAGCTTTTTGTATATATTATACATGTATAGCAGACAGAGTGAGAAGTGCAGATGAGAAGTCCAGGGAGGCTGGACTTCCCAAAGGCTTGTCTGACCTCCCATAGACTTGAAAGCTTCCTGGCACATTTGTACTGTGTGGGCTTGTGTAACAAATTTGTCTGTACAGAAATATAATACATCACTATAATCCTGCTAAAGCCTTGTTCAGGCAAACCTGTTGTAGTAGCAAAGAAAAATAGTTATGGAACCTGACTTAAGCATCTGTAGGTATTTAAAGCTTTCTCTCTCTCTATATATATGTGTGTAGTGGGATTTGCAGAAACAGGCGTTTCACTGTAGGGAAGAATTCAAGTGTACAAAACTGCAAAAATATCCTTCTGGTTATATTGGCTTCTGTCCTTCCTCATTAAATAATGAGCCATGTAATGAGTAATTTCTGTGTATCTAGCCCCAGGAAGTGTTGCCATGGAGGCCAGCTCAGATGGAGAGGACGATATAGAAAATGCAGACAAGGTAACTGAAACAGTAATGAATGGCAGCATGAAGGAGACACTGAGCCTTACTGTAGATGCTAAAACTGAAACAGCTGTTTTCAAAAGGTGAGAGTACCTATTTATTGTCTTCCCACTCTTGTCAAATAAGCACTGTTGATGGAACACTACACATGTGTTAGACTGGCTAACTTTTGACCCTAATGCACATTATTGTGCTTTTTTTTTTTTATATACAGTTACTCTTTTAACGTGCAGTTGATAGCATGTCAAAGCTAAGCTTTTTGAATTTTGCACAGAATTGTTTGATTTGGATTGGAACTCCATCCCTTTCATACAGGAGGATGGAGGACAGAAGCTGAAGGCAAGCCAGGCACTGCTCTTGAGTAACTTGTCAGACATTTGGGATGATCACTGTTGATGGCATGGATGATGGTGTTAAATCTGTTCTGGACTAGTTGAAATCGTTTCCTGCTTAAAACAGGAGCCAGTGTTACGGTTACTTCTAAAAAGCCTGTGCACCATGACCAGAAAAGCAAATACATCTGTTCTGGATCTGATGGTATATAGAATTCTAGAATAATTAGAAGAACAGACTAGTTAATTTTGGTATCTTCTGATACAAAGTGCTTGATTCAGAAATAGCTGACTTACAGTGTGGTTATATTCCATATGGCATATATCAATGTTTGATCCTTTCAGGGGAAGGCACATTTCCATCTTGTCTACTCAGATTTTGTGACTTTAAATTTAATGATCAGGTGCTTTTTATGTAGCATCAAATCTTTATGTAGGGAAACAGAAGCTACCAAGTCTGACCTGCAGAAATAATGATGACCTTGTTAATTTGAGCTGGTGTATTTCTGCCCTTCCCCTAAGTCTTGTCAAATCGGAACATACAACTAGCATTTTGACATGCAACCATCTTCTCATTATTTTAGGATAATTTCCTAGTATGTGTCCCTATTCTAGCTTTAAAGATTAAAAAGAAATCGTGTCTTTTGAAAGTTGGGGGGGGTTTTTTGTTTTTTTGTTTTTTTGTTTTGTTTTTTTTTTTTGTTTTGTTTTTAATTCCATTTCAGTAGAAAAAAATTCCTAGTGTTTGTCCTTTCACTGCCATTATTTGAAATTCGTTTTACTTACTGTTATTAGGTAAGTAGTATTTGTTTTGGATGGCTTTCAGTTACTCTCACTTCCATCTTTTTGATTATCAAAGCAATAAATAACACCACCAGTCTAACAGTAAATAACACCACCTTACTTGACTTGGTATTTTTTTCAATACAGAGAAGGGAGCGTTTATGGCTGCACAGCCCTTATAAATCAAAGGAAATTGTTAGAGAAATTGAACCAAAGCAGTTTAGGGGAGGGTTGTGACGCAGTGCTGGCTGTGGCGTGGAACTGCAGTGCCTTGCTGACTTAGTAAATTATGCACCTGCTCTCCAGTTTATCCTGTATTGTGGGAACACTTTTATATGATATATATATGATATATAGCACTGCTATTGTATTAGATGTTTACAGTTGGATTTAGTTATCCATGGTGTTTTTAACTTCTTAACTGCTTTAGTTCACCCTCACTTTAAAGTTCTGTGACTTCTGATACTGGTGCAGAAGTTAAAGTGAGGAGTCAGCATGTAGTGCGAGTTCCTGCTTGAGCTGTGGTGTAAGCACATCAGTTCTTGTAGTTGAAAGGATAGAGTGATGCGAAGGGAGGTAGTATCATAGAGTTGCCCAGGTCAGAAGGGATCTCAGAAGATAATCTGCTCCAACCTTTTGTGGAAAAGGGATCCCAGGTGAAATTATCTAGCACTCTGTCCAGTCACATCTTGAAAACCTGTAGCAATTTTCATTGGACTCTGGGATCTTGATCTGGTTGGTAAGGGGAGATTAAGGGAATGTAGGAAGCTGAAAGGTGAGGTCTTAAATACAGAGGATGTTCTACTGTGATGGAGGTATGCTGTCTCTTACTGAGTCAGTGCTCAAGTGGATTTCTTCAACTTTCAAGTGCACCAAAACAAAAATGGGATAGAAAAGTAGTGTTTCTTTTGGAATAAATAGGTAAAATAACAGCAGGATTCTAGATTAAGAGACAGTAGAGTAGCGAGAGGAGATCCTACTCTGGCCTGTGTACCTAGCAAAGTGGGTGCTTCCAGACCTGAGTTTCGTATAGGTTTCTGCCAATAGAAAACTGATGGTGTTGAAGTCAATGTTGAGGGGAGGAGGAGCATCAGAAGCACACTAGGGTTTTGTTTTGTTTTGTTTGTGGAAAGCTGCGAAGTCCAAGAATATGGTTTCTGAATTGAGTTCATAATGAAGTGAAGAATGCTAGTAGAGAGTATGCCTTTTTAAAAAATAAAAATTAGGAGATCAGTTCTGATGGTGATGGTGGCAAGTGATTTATTTTGAACAAATGCAAAGAGCATTAAGGCAAATGAGATGGAGAGCTCAGATGGGGGAAAACGGGATCTTCATGAGAGATTGCAATGCAAAAAACTTTTTTGCAGGCTCTGCAGATGTAAGGGGGCATGGGATGAAAAAAGTTTCTTTGAAATTTAAGGGATCAGTTGAAAGGAGGAATGTAAGAATAGGAAGAAAAATCAATAGCCTTAAGATGTTCATAATGTCTTGCATAAATAGGTTTGTTGCCTCTGAAGTATAAGGTTGATGTTTGTGTCTACTTCAAAGATACCTTATAACTATCTCTTGCATGTAGATGGTCAGCTTTGTATCATAGTGCCCTCATCATGGCGTGGTTGAGGTAAAAGTGTATAGGATAGAGGCAGAAAAGCTTTGAATTGAGGCAAAACACAAGTGTGTGTTTGCTTAATTACTTTTGAGGCTGCCTAGTTACATGGTAATGCCTTCTGTAGTGTGCGTGCACTGCTTTTTCACTGAAGTGTTTGGTTTTGTCTCCCTGGGGGTGTTCATGAAATAGGCTGGGCTGCAGTCTTAGTACCTCATAACCTATACATCGTATCTCACTGTGAAATTATTAGGGAGATTAATGAAGATGGTGATGAATTAATGATTCTGCTGATATGTTCCATGGACAGACTTTATTAATGCCAGTTTCTGAGGGAATTTTGATTTCTTTTATACTTTCTTCCATTTTTGCATACTTCTGGCTTCAGAGTGTTGAAATCCTATCGGTATGTATAGTAAAGGATCATGATTGTGATTGTTACCACTTCAGGCATCACACACATTCCTTATTTCTTTTCTGACTTTTATTTGTCATCACTGTATATCCTGCCCTTTTATCCAGCCAAGTTTTAATGGACGTAAACGCTGGTGCATTATTAGGTGTTTGTAAAGTCTAGAGCCATATGCTTGATCTTCATGTTGCAGTCATAACTTAAAATCCATTTGCATGTGAGATACAGACCTGTCCCCCAGTTTTCTCCTGTTACCTGAAATTTCCCTACAAGTAAACTTAAGTAACTTATTTCTTTATTTCTAAGTGAGGAAGGAAAATTGTCTACCTCGCAGGAAGCTTCTTGTAAATATGTAGTAGAAGAGAATGCAGATGTTACAGAAGAGGCTTCTTCAGCTCTGCAGCCTACTAACAGCAGTCCAGAACAGAGGTAACTGCATTCAAGGATGCTTTCAATATTAGAAATATCAGTTTGCAACTTTTTCTAATAGGATTGATGTAAAGGGATTAACGAATTCCTGTTTGTTATTGGCTTGATATAAACATGTGCTTGCATCTGTTTATAAAATTCTCATAATTTATATTTACTGTTGATTCTAAGTCTCTTGAGTTGTCAGAAATGTATTTGCCTTGTACTGTTTGTCTTGCAGGGTGTTGTAAATATCCCTGTTCTGTTTTGTGATATGTTGTCAAGTTAGAATAGTGAACAGATGCAGTTACAAAAATGGTGATCTAAAAGAAAATATTAGGGGAATAGGATTAACTTTGTCCTGAAAATTTATGTAAGTTAGGTCTACCATTTTTTTTTTTATCCTGCGTTTTATACCATAAAATAGTTTGCGGCTGTCCACTAACTGGTTCAGCTGTATGGAAAGGAAATGGTGCCTTAAGTTGTGCTTGCTTGATTGTGAATCAGTTGTTGTTTGTACCCTAGTCTTCATCAGAGGTTAATCCAGTTACTTGTAGATGTGAAGATTTTTCAAATTACATAAATAATTTCTGTCAAATAAAACTTTTCTGAACTATGGAAGCAGCCTGGATTGCTCAGCACATTTACTGGAGGAAAGAAGGGTTTGTGGTTTATTGGGTTTTGGTTTTGGTTGGTTTGTTTTTTTTTTTTTTTTGGCATCTGGCTGCTGTTGCAGTCTTGGAGAACAGTAATTCAGTATGAATTTTTGGGGTGCTTTTTGCCTCTCAACTTAAAATTGGCTTCACCAAAATCAAACGCACATAGGGCAACACATTAATTACCAAATATTCTAAATGCTTAATGCAGATGTGTCATACCTGAGCTACTCTCTAGGGTTTATTCAGAGCAGGATTCATCTTTATCTTAAAAGCCTAAAACAATCAAGAGCTTAAAGTAGGCGAGAAGACTTTGACCATTGAAGGCAGTATTTCGTGAAGACCTTGCTCTGGAGCTTGGGTATTCCTAAGTTCTTTAACATTAATATCTAGGCAAGAGTTCACAGGTTTCCTAGCGCTACCACCTGCTTATTAAACATCAGGCACAATCCCATAGGCTTGCTTTTAGTTGGTAAGACAAAGCGGAGTATGCTGCCTTTTCCTGCTTGGAGATTTTGTTCAAGGGTGCCCAGAGGAACTCTGCTGTCTCAAAGAAAACCCTGTGTAGGAAAATCTAAGTGTGTGTTAACTAAACTCTTGAATAATCTGTAGGGTCTGCTTTTCTTCCTGCAGGGCAGGGCTTGAGAGATCAGAGCTAGGTATGCTGCCTTCTTTTTGAGGAGGTGAGGATGCTCCCAAATAGGAGCATGTTCTGAAGGGAGAGAGGATTTTACTTAATTAGAAGCAATTATAGGAGTGACTTTTGCCCATAAACGGGTATGATTCTGAAAATCAGAATTCAGAATATACATACACATTTTCTAAATGTGTATTTAATTAGTTGTTTTTAATAGTTTAAAAGCTGTTGTGTTTCTTGACTTTAATATATTTTAAACTATTAGAGAAATGCAGTATTTCCCTCATAAATCCTGTGAAAGTAGTAATTTTGAAGACTTTATGGGCACTGTGTCTGGATTTCTCATGAGGGTAAAATTGAAATGCTTTCGTAAGCGAAGATGTTGAGTACAGCTCTACATACAACGCAGAGGAACTATGTGTTCTGGTTATACTGTGTGCAAACTAAGAAAGATGCAAGCATGTTTGACAAATTTAGATTCTGGATTTTAGGCTTGTTTGTGGGCTAGTATGTCTTACCTGTGTGGCGCTGGCTGTTTAGCTAAAACTCTGCTACCTTTTCCTGTAAGACAGAACTTCCCGCTCTGCATAAATCCCATGTATTTAATAAGGAAGTGGATTCTAATAAGAAAAAAACCAAAACAGCCATGTATCCTTGGTTAAAGTGGGAAATCCATAAGCTGGCTCTCACAGCCTCTTTGTTATCTGGAGGTACTCTTTTTATCAAGACAGTGGTTTTAATGCTGATAAGCCTCGAGTTCTAGGGAGGAAGCTGTTGGCTGCCGGCCGATTGCCTTCTGAGTGAAGATGTTTGTGTGAACCAACAGGGGGCGCTCGGAGCCAGCAGTTGGCTGCCGTGCTCCGGAGTCGCGCGGAATCTCGATGGATTCCTGCCCTCGAGTCCCGCTGGCTGCAGTGGGTCTCAAGGCTTTCTCTAAAGGTGGCTGTCACAGCAGAAACTCAAATATGCGCATTATAAATACCAAGATAACTATAATTGTGCTTTTGGGGCTCCATGCATGTATGACTAGTGGGAGGAGTCCCCTAGGTAGGTCTTTGGCTGGTGGCCAGCAGTCTCTGCAAGGCGATAGACTGTCAGGGACTTCTTTCCAGTTAACAAGTGACTTACTGCTGTGTGGACGATCAGACTTCCTGTCCATGCAGCAATTACTTCTTACCTTCCTGGTTTCCCTAAAAAGTGTTTACTTTTGTCTACTTCTGTCTGTCTTTTGTCTAATGTGTGCATATTTTTCTTAAAAAGTGTTTTTAGAGCTTAGCAGCCAAAGACTTAGATAGGGGACTCCTGCTGGTCATGTGCATGTAGAGCACAGACCCAAGAGTGGCTTCTCTGTGATGTACACCATCAGAGAACAGGAGTTACAGGTAACTTTTCTCATATGTAGTTCCAAATGGGTTTATATTTTATAAGGGACTCTTCAGGTGTATTCGGTAGACTGTACTGAATGGAAGCTGAGATTTTTTGCCTTTCTTGCTTACAATTCTTAATATTTTCATGCACTGCTGATTTAATCTTTGTGGGATTGAGCCCACACTTACATTTAACTTATCTAGAAATGTATATACTGTTGTTGTTTTCACTTTTGCAGGTTTGCTCCTTATTTTCCTCCATACTTCTGAACTTTTCTTGCTAATGGACTGATACTCAAAGTACTTGTGAAATAACAGTTTGTAGATTAGATTAGGAACTAAAGCAGGAGTTTTGGGTTTCTTAAGACACTGTTGTTTTTCCTGTTGTCTTAGCTGCTTCTGTTGAAATGCAACCTTAAATACTCCTGGTATTACATTTTACTTTAGAATAAGATTTGGAGAACTATCATACATGTGCTTTTTATCAGTGGCTCTCTTGGGGAGGTGTCACATGTCTAGAGATCACTTAGTAGCACAGTTAATAAAGATCAAACACTCTGCAGTTGTGTGCTAATTAAAGTGCTATGCTTAATTAGGCAATGGGGACTCCAGGAAATAAATGGGATGAGAGGAAGCATAAGCTAATAATAAGCTAATGCTCCAGCTCAGGGGTCATGCTACACATGATCTGGGGTGGTTGTTTTGGGTGGAGGTTTTTTTGCACCTGCCCAAATTTGATTTGAATCGTTCTTTTGTATGCTTACATCTTTTTTTGGCCTCTTAGGACTGATCAACACACCCATTTAGGAGAGGCATCTGTTAATGGCCCTGTATGATATGTGATGTCTACTACCTTGGCTGAAGATAATGAACTGATATCCAGGTGTTTGAGTGTTTCTTTGAGGATTTCATCTAGACCCTGTTGAAGCCAGTCACTGCTGCACTAATTTCGCAAGGGATCAGGACCAGCAACATTTATATTCTAGATTTTAAGACATTGTACAGAAATTCATAAGTGTAAAAATATTGCACATTGAGAAATACCAATAATTTTTGCGTATGTTTATATTGTATTGTTCTAAATAACGGGTGGCCTGTGAAATAAGATCTTGCTACCCACGTAATGATGACAGTAGTGTTACTATAGTTAAAATGGCTGTAAGAATAGTTTTATAAAAAAAGTGAATACACAAATCTAATGTATTTGAGACATTACTATTTGACAATTAGTGTGACCAAAGTATTTAGCAGTTTTCATACATTTTTCACCTTGTAAAAAGAAAAGAAAAAAAAATAACTCATGTTTCTTCTGAAACTGAAATGCCCTATAAATGTTATTTTGGTTGGTTTAGCTTACAAATGTGATTTACATAAGAATTTTTTGGTGTTCAACATTTTACAACAGGTTTTTTAATTGGTAATTGTTTTCTGTATTGTTCAGAACAGATCAAAAATGTAAGTCTATTGGTAGAGATTTTAAGTATTTATTGCTACAACTTAGTTGACAAATCGATGTTACTGTAAAGCCATATGTTCTGTTAAGTCTTGTTTGCTTGAAACAATACCTTACAGGTGAAACACTAGAATATTTGAAGTGCACATGGCTTGTTGTGTTTGTGATTCACCTGCCTTTTAACCCATTCACCAAGATTTAGTTTAATACCAAGCATTATACAATGGAACATTTCAGAACAATCTGCGTATTTAAAACGCTATAAACCTTTTAGACACGTCAAATAAATGAAATGCCTGTGCTGCTAATGCAAGTACAGTACATGCATTTTGAAAGTATATAGTGTTTTTAATACAAATTTTGGCAGCAAAGCATGTTAATTGTTACTTTCACTGTACTGATCTGTGTGAGGCTTTCATTTGTATGTTCTAAACCAGTTTTTTCTTCAGCTGGTTTGTGTATATATATAGTGATTATGGAAACTAATTCTGTGTAATTTATAATTTTCTATATCAGTGTAAAATTCCAACAGCCTTCTCAAACAAACAGAAGCAATATAGTGTATATTGCCACCTTGTCTGGTGAAAGGGTTAAAGTACTTCACCGCCTGCACTTTTAGATGCAAATCCTTTTTTGTTTCTGTAATAGTTATATTCATTTATTTTTTACATCATTTGTTTTCCTGACCAGTATTTAAAGCCAAAAGGATACTCTAAACAGTGGCCAATGATTTATTTTAGAAGGCGTCCCAAGCAGCGTGCCTAAACATTACATTGCATACAGAAATAATAAACAAACAAAAACTACATATGTATAATAGCATTGCCCTTATTGCTTCCTCTTGTCTTTTCTAAATTAAATTTCAGTGCCACTCGTCATTGCAAATTGTTGCAAACTGAGAAGTTGTGTGAAAATTGAGAGGGGGGAAAAACCCACAATATCATAGGACGAATCAGTAACTCTGGTTGTCCTTTTCTCTGTTCTTCATAGGTGATGAAATCAAGTCAGTTCCTAAGTTGCTTTTTTACTTCAGTTTAGAATTACTTCCAGATCGGCTTGACCAAAAATGTTTTGTGTATTAGCTTTAAGGTTGACAGCTGTCCTCTTACTACTTTCTGATCTGTTATTGAACAAAGCAGGTTTGGAAACAAAACCACTCATTTCAGCATATGAATTGCAATCCAAGTAGAAATTCCAAATACAGGAAAGCAGTGTGTTGACTTACAGAAGTGACTTTTATAAGGAGCAAAACTTTTGTCCTTTCCAGTGGAGTTATTTGTCCCTTGCAAACAAGTTGAATTATCTAGCCACATAGCCATTAAAAGTGATGGAGATACTAGGAGCAAATGTCTTGAAACTCTGTTTCAGCCCTGTTGTCTGCAGTTCAGCTCAGTTTTCTAGTATGTTGGCCTTCCTTCTGCTAATGAATGGTCACATCTGTCCACTATCCAGTTAATAATCTCAAAACTGAAAAGGGTGAGAATTTTGTCCCACTTCCCTCCATTCCTAAGAGGGAATAAGAGTTGAGTGGAGGTGTGAGGAGTGGTGGTGAGCAGAATTCACCTTTCAGTGTAGCTTGCCTTCTAATTAAGGGGTGAAATAGAGGTAAACTAGTTTGGCTTACCTAATGCTAATTCCTATTCTACTCAAAGGTTCTTCCTGTACTATTGCAGTTATTGTTGGTTTTAACAGCTTGGGGGGGGGGGGCAGAATTTAAGCCTGCGGTGTAACCTAGATTTGATGTAATGTGAGTTTGTTCTGGGGAGATGTAGGATGTGTTTTACCTTCTAACTTTATTACTTGTACAGGAATCCTGAACATGAAGAGAAAGCTTTGGAGGAGTGTTTTTTAAGGTTTTATGGCAGATAGGGGAGGGTGTATGCACCTTTTGCTGTCATTTACTAGCACTTTATGCTGCTCAAGTAGGCTTACAAAGGTTTGAACATAGCTAGAGAGTTCTTCTAAATGGCTGTGCTACCCAACCTGTTTAATCAAATTTTACTTGCATGCAATGGAATTTGAGTCGTCTTTATTGAAAGGTATTTTAATGCATTTGTGAGATGGACTAAAGTCCAGTACCTTTGTACAGGTTTGATTTTCTACAGCACAGAGCATTTAGCAGCAGCTAGGATGAAATAAGCATTGCACATTTCACAGTACTCTTTGAAATGCGTAGAGGCTCAGTCACTTGAAACTGAGGAAGATAGAATAAATGCATAAAAATGTCAGTTGATCAGGGCATGGATTTATCTGTCAGCACTCTTCTGGTAAAGTTCTTCTACTGAAGCAAGAGTGCATTGCAAGAGGCTCATTGCCTCTTCAGACCCATGTCTCTGTTACTTGGCAGAGTTCATGATTCGTGCCCTATTAATCAGTTAAGCTTCTTTTTTTAAGTGTGTTGTACTTAATTTTATAGCAAGAGTATTCTACTTAAGTAAAAATGTGAACTGTCTTCTTGACTAACATTAATTAAGCAAGCATTCCCCCTGTTCAGTGAGTTCACAGGTAGTCACTGAGAAGATGACAGGATAGTTCAAACAATCTCATTCATAGAATCAGCTAGGTTGGAAATCAGCTTCAAGATCATCAAATCCAACCATTACCCTGGAACTGCCAAGACCACCACTAGACTGTATCACTGAGGGCCTCATCTACATGGTTTTTTAACACTTCCAGAGATGGTGATTCTGCCACTTCCCTGGGCAAGCCTGTTCCAATGCCTGATCACCCTTTAGAGGAGGAAGTTGTTCCTAATATCCAATCTAAACCTCCCCTGGCACATCTTGAGGCCGTTACCTCTTGTCGTATTGCTTGTTACTTGGAAGAAGAGACCAACCTCCACCTTGCTACAACCTCCTTTCTGGTAGTTGTAGAGTGGTAAGGTGCCCCCTGAGCTTTCTGTTCACTAGACTAAACACCCCCAGTTCCTTCAGCTGTTCCTCATCAGACTTGTGTTCCAGACCCTTCACCAGCTCTGTTGACCTTCTCTGGACTTGCTCAAGCACCTCAATGTCTTTCTTGTAGTGAGTGTCCCAGAACTGAACAGAGGACTTGAGGTGCAGCCTCACTAGTGCCAAGTACAGGGGGATGGTCTCTTCCCTAGTCCTGAGAGCCACCATATTGCTGATACAGGCCAGGATGCTGTTGGCCTTCTTGACTGCCTGGGCACAAGCTGGCTCATGTTCAGCTCCATCAGTCGGCACCTCCAGGTGCTTTTCAATGAGTAGCTTTCCAGCCACTCTGCCCCAAGCCTGGAGTGTTGCATGGGTTGTTGTGGCCAAAGTGCAGGACCCAGGACTTTGCATTGTTGAATCTCATACCACTGGCCACAGCCCATGGATCCAGCCTGTGCAGATTCCTCTGCAGAGCCTTCCTGTCCTCCAGCAGATCAACACTCCCACCCAACTTGGTGTTGTCTGCAAGTTTACTAAGGGTGCGCTTGACTCCATCATCCATATCATAGGTAAAGATGTGGACTGTCTTCTGCTGGTATTTGTATCAGACATGGCACAAGATTGCTAAGATAAGCCTACCGAGTGTCTGCTAAAACTCAAGTGACCTTGTTTTTGCCGGAGTTTTCCAGAACACTTTTCCTGCTTTAGATATCTAGAAACACTTGTTAGTGCTATACTTGTTAAAGAGGGTGGTTGTTCTGTAGTCACTGCTAAGCCGTCGTTCTGATGCGTGCTTTTTATGTAGAAGGGGTTTGCTTTTGATCAGTATGCGCAGCAGGTGGACTGTGCATATTGGTCGGCCAACATTCAAAGGAGAAAATGTAGTAACTAAGAATTGTGAAATGTTCATGGGATTTTTGGGGTCCTGTTCTTTCTCCAGGGTCACTTTGGAATTAAGTAGCTTGAAAAGGTAAAAGGGCTGAGGAAGTGTGTAGCTCTTCTCAATGCTGTCTATTTTGAAGTGCTCTAAAAACAAGTCACGGAACTCAGAAGTGGTGGGTGACTTCACAATACCTAAATTGTTTTAAGTGTGTAATTTACATGATCCATGCGTAATTCATATTGATTGCTATGTCCAAGCACTTAAGACAGTTTTTAACTAAGCTGTATAATATAGGTAGTCACTTGTATGTTCACACATCAATAGGTAGAGTATATTCTCTTCTTAACATGTCTAGCTGCAGTGTGCGTGGTGTATTTGCTGAATTCCCTGATCTGTAGAGTATTAAGAAGAGGTAGTTGTGCATATGGGACAGCCCATTCTGGAGCGCTTCAGTAAGTATAAAATGTTTTTAAGCTCCCATCCCTACATGTGTAGACACTATCAGTGGTCTCCTTCACCTTCTGTTAAAGAAGATTTCTCTGTTTCCATCATAGCCTAGCTACTTGAGCCTTTTTGCTGATGTGTTTAGAACTTCCCAGAAACTAAGGCAAGAATTTGTATTTGTAATTATTGAATCAACACTATTGGCTTCCACCAGAAGTGATGGAATGGCAGTGGTTCATCTGTAAACTTGTAGTGATGCTGTTAATCTATTAACTGCTGTGCTTCTGCATGCTGCATTAAGTTCTTTTCAATTCAGTGGTGAAACCTAGTTGCTTCAGCAACTGCCATCAGTGCTGTCCTCGAGAACATGCAGACAGGTTGGCTGCAGCTTTGAATTTGGTGTTGCACAGATGTAAACCGTCCTGATATCCTGTGTGAGAAAGAAAGGTCTCCGATGTGGTGGAACTAGCCTCCAGTTGTTCTAAGGAATGGTCTAATGAATTCTGAAAATAGTCCAGATGAAGCACACTCATCTGGGCGGTTCTTTAGGAGCTTCCCCGGCTATGCCAGAACAAATTGCCCCCACCTTTGAGATGGCTCAGCTCTGGAGGAAGCTTTCTCCACATGGTAAAGCATGCTTAGTGCAAGTCTCCAATTATGATGTAGAACAGAGTGTATCAGAAATAGGCTTTCATCATAAAACTAGGTGCGGGTTAATGGTTATGTTAGGCTTGAATTTGCATATGAGGATGCTTAGTGCTCTTTCACCTATTCTGTTCTCCAACATTATTTTCTGTTAGATGAGAAAGTATGAACTGTGTTCTAAATGACAAACAGTTCCTTCAGTGAAAGGTGTAGCTGCTGCTTCCAAACGCATTCTTGTGCCATGTGTCCGGAGAGGAATAAGGAAAGCAGTGTTGGGGTAGTTTGGCATATTCATACAGACATTAGATCAGTCAGTTACACTAAAACATATTAGGAGCAAGAAATTTTTCATGTTAACAAATGTTCAAAGTCTGCCACCAAAAGGTTACAGGTAGGCAACAGAGTCAAATGAGAAGATTATCTGTATTGCATACGTCAAGATACTGACTTGAAAGAAGTAAGGCAGATAAATTATGAACTGAAGCTTTGAGGGAAGGTGAAGGAGATTCGGAGATCATGATCTCAAGAAAGCTTTTGTTTCTTTCTGATCATTGCCACACTTTAAATGAGCTAGAAAAAGTTGAATCTTTCTAGCTGGCTAAGTAAAATAATGGGCAAATGATGTAAAGAAGAGCCTTAGGATGGGCATGTGCTCCTGGGAGAACTTTCTTCAGGTAATTCATGGCAATGATGCCTGTCTCAAGTTAATCATGATGGAAAAAGATGAAGTTGTGAGATGCGCTAGAAGAAAGAAGCAGGACGCCCAGTAATTGAATCCTCTGAATAAGTTGTTCTTACTCACTTATACTGATGACATGGACTGAGTATTATGTACTGAAATCTGACCCTTTGGAATGTGAAGGTTGAGAAATCAGAACGATTTTATGATATGGGTCGCTGGACAGAGTTACATAGGTGGCAGTGTATTGCTTTTCTTTCTGAGGCAGGTCAGTTTGCCTCTTACTGCTCTATATATGAGCTGAGTATTATATACTGAAATCTGACTCTTTGGAATGTGAAGATGGAGAAATTCAAACAATTGCTGCTGCTTGACAAAAAATACAGGTTTGTATAGTTTTCTAATTACATCAATAGTCTTGAGACTTACTCTTCTCTCTAGACTTGCTATGAGGACTGCAGATTCAGTCTTATGTATCGCAAATGATACAACTGATAATATGGCATGTTTGAAAGGGTAATTAATTTTTAAGATTATTTTGAGACTGTCATAACACCCGGTCATTTGTATCATCAAGCTATTCCACAGGTGTATATGACTATAGGACTTCATATGGCCTCTGGACTTTTGATTAGCTCCAGCTTTGTTCCAAGCTAGTATGTCTCTGCTTGAATACTGCTACCTTTGACAATCTTCACTGTATGTTCTCATGACAAAAAGGCTTTTTCGATCTCAAAGTGGAAAGCATAATGGGGCAAGAAGTACTGTTTTGTAAGCACAGAAGGGCCTTGATGTGCTACAAAGCTCTTAAGATGTTTTAGAAGTTCAAATACAAACATAAACTTTTCTATTATCTACAGCTTTTCTGTTGAGAAGCAAAGTAATGATATTTACTACTAAGCTGACGTACATTTATTGCATTTTTGACTAACTGAATATATATGTAAGGATTGCTCACTGCTTTGCTGCTGCCATAGCAGTATCTATAGTGGCAGTGGATGTATAGTACTTGAACTTTAAAACAAGCTCCTCTTACTCTAAGTAGTGGAGGGCAGCAGAATCTGTGTCAACGCTGCCTAGTACCCTTCATTATAAGGTACTTACATCCCTTTTGCATGAGGGCTTTTATCAGGATAATTTCTTACAGAACTTAAGGAAAAGGAGCAGTGCCAGAAATGAGGGGGTTTCTACACTCAGAAGATGACAGTTGCAAATAGGGTGACAGATACATTGTACGGTTTGATTAGCTCATGCTTTCTATGCATTAAGAATCCTGGCAGTGTTGTATGTGGCATTCTCTTTTGCCTGATGTTTCATGGAAGATTTCACAGAACTAAGGCTGGGGGCTCTAAAGATAGAATGAACTGTTATTAGAACTGCAAAAATCACATATTTAAGACATAGGTATTTATGAAGTAAATGAATGTTAGAAGCTAAATAGAGATGAAGACTGATAAGAAAAAGCATGTATGTCCAAAGCTGAAAGAGGCAATTCAAAACATCTCTGCTGCAGAGCTATCTCACGAAGACTGGAATTTCACTTCATTCCTACTGCTGCTGCTTTGTGTCCAGTAATTTACCTCAGACTGGTAAGCGTTAGTTATATTAGTTGAAGGCTTTTAATAGATCTGGATAAAATAACTTACTCGCAACAGTCAAAAAAGCATGCACTATTAGCACCCCAGTTTGTAATTGATAATAGGTCTAAAATTCAGAAGTGGCATATATTATATTATACAAATCCAGGCAGTAGATTTAACTGAAATAAAATTGTTCTTACCCCATATCTGAGGAGTTAAATTATGCTGGAAGAAGTTCTACATCTTTTATCTTCAGTTTTCCAGCTATCTGTACAACTGCAGTGCCTTGCATCTGCAAAGCAAAAGCAAAACCTTGAGTACATCACCACATCTGTGATGCATTACATTTTTTCTTAGATATGATTTGGGATGCTGCAATTTTAATTTGTCACAATGAGGAGCTAGGTCAGAACTGCTTAGTTTATGTCTAATAGTTATGTGAAATATAACTAGTATCTAAGCACTGATTGGGAGACCCCTAACAACCCAAAACTTGCCTGCGACTGAGCCCTTAGACTCAAACTTCTTGTAACCTAGATTCCAAGGTGGTGTGTTTTTTCTTTTCACCCTCTGTAACCCACTTAGGCATGCCAGATCAGCTGGAACTCTGGTACTGTCACATGCTGTGTGAGTAGCTCAGTTTAACTTTTGAGTTACAGACAGCACAGTTCCAGGTAATCTGTGCTTAAACTCTTGTTTATTACTCCTCCCTTGCCCACTTCTTGAAAACTGGCAAAATGGTAGAAATACAAATAGGATGTATTTTTCTAGTGTGGGACCCTGTGCATTTATGGGGAAGAAAAGAGCCTGTCCTGCTGCGAGAGGAGTAAGAACTGACAGCTGGGCAGTGGGAAGAGGCCTGCTTGAGACCTGATGCGTGAGATGATGCAGGACATTTAAGGGATGATAGAGTCCCCAGATTTCCAGCCCCTGTGCCTCTCAATGCTCAGCTTGAATTTTAATTTTCAGGGTCCTCATGCCCTGCAGAAGTTGAGGCTCAGCACAGTTCAATAGCTCTTTTTGGTAGTAGCCAACATTTCACAACTTTGAGCTGCACAGCCAAGTTGCACTGTCACCAGAAGGGAAAACGTGACCACTTGTCCCATTGCATGTAATCTGGCTTTCTTTCCAGTCTGCATTTCTACCCATTTTCTAAGGATTTAAAGTATTCTAAAGCATTTCCTATATTTTACTACTTTAAATTAAGACATTTGTTCAGTTTAAAGATAAAAACTTGTTTGTAATAGATTACAGGTGTTAAATAAAAATATCAATGTTTAAATGGGTTTGAGATTAAAGCTTTTATTCATCAGGTTTTCAACTGTTAATGACTTCAGAGAATCAGTAGTGGTGGCATGTTCTCAAACAGCTGCTAACTTGATATTAAAAGATATACCTGCCCTTTCATAAACAGTGTAGGGAAAAATCCCTCCTTTTCATAGATTTTTTTAGTATAATAAATAATAATAAACAGCGTAGTGAAACTCCTCAATCACGCATATAACCCATCACTTTATAATCACTCATATCAATCTATGGCATTTGTGGTCATGAAAAAATAAGGAAAAGCTGGACGATTCCATCTTACAAGAAAAGTTTTTAAACTCTCTATGAAGTACACCATAATCATCTGCCTAGTGTGGGCTAAGTCCATGGTGAAAAAAAGAAGTACCACAAAAAGCCCTAAAAATCAGCAATCTTGTCTGTAGTACTGGAATTCTGTCAGGGAATTTGTAGTGTTCCCTGTGCACTTAAATAAAAACTCTTAAAGTAATTAAACTGAGGTTTTGTCAGAATTGGCACTTTTGTGTTGGTGAAACATTTGCTGTAGAAAATACATTTAAATGATGACCAGGGTAACATTTTTGTGTTTTACTTACTGGTGACATTGTGTTGACACTTTTAATATCTAAAGCTTAGACTGATGTCTAAACTTTAGCATCTATTAATGCTAAAGATTAGAGTGATGTCTAATTAGCATCTATTAATACCTTCTCATATTTATGTAGTCTGATAATTGGTTTTATATTTGAAAAGGCAGTGTTCATGAGCTGCCATAGGTAGACTCAGTGTTCCTGCAGGGGAACCTTCCTCTAGTGATTATTGGGAAAGCCTAGGGAAATAGCTGGCTCATGTAGCCATATAGTTGCATTAGCTAAAATTGAATTATACAGATAGTTCTTCCATCAAAAATTATTTGGTTTTTCTTTCCCTAAAATACTCCTTATTCCTATTCCACCAATCTTTTGATGATGGACTGAATCAGTATCGATGTTAGGTAATGTGAGAGAAAGACAGGCTTTATATTTACGCTTGCAAATTTCTTGCTTACTAATCAGAAGAACAATAAATACAAATAAAATGTAAGTGATATTCTGGGATATTGGACAGCAGTTAACATAGGTAGCAATGTATTGCTCTTCTTTCTCAGGCAGGTCAGTTTGCCCTTTACTGTTCTACTTATCCATTAGACCAGGAAGTGATAAATGTGTAGGATGCAAGATCCGAAGTGAGGGCAAGAACCATAAAGCTTTTAGAACATAAAATGACAAAACTTCAATCTGAGAAGGGTGATATGAGGAAGCAGTGGTGAGAGGAATGCCAAGGAATTAAGTAACTACTATATGATTATCCTACAACACACCTCAGACGCATATCAATTCTGATCAATGATTTAAAAAATCCAGTAAATGGTCCACCTGTTTGCTACATGGCCCATATAGTGATCATATACTTCTCTGACTGAGATGAAAGAGCATCTAAACTTGGGTCTTGTAGTCTTTGGTTGTAAAACATTTTTGCAAGCGCTCTGTCATCCGCAAGACCAGAAATTGTAACTCTGCTGCATGAGTAGGGCTTGTCAGTATCTGAGTTCACCACAGTGGATGAACTGACTTTTAGTGGTGGGCATGAGCTCTAGCAACAATTACATGCTACTCTTTGGTATGCACAGGCAAAAACTTGGGGTTCTTTTTTTAGAGATTTCTCAGAGGTGGCTTACTGATTTTATGTGCCCAAGCAGACACTGTGCCTATTTCTTATGAATACTGCTGCCATTACAAAGGAGTTGGGTACTTGTAAAGTTATCCAAGCTGTCAAAAAATTGGAAATCTCCAGCGTCTTTGTGGACTTGTTATGATTTAACTCCAGCTGTCAACTAAGCACCATGCAGCTGTTCAGTCCCCCCCTTGCCCCAGTGGAATGGGGAGAAGAATCAGAAAAAGGTAAAAGCTGTGGGTTGAGATAAGGACAATTTAATAATTAAAATAACAATAAAATATAATAATAATAATTGTAACAAAAAGGAAAGAGAGGAATAAAACCCAATAAACACAAGTGATGCACAATACAGTTCCTCACCAGCTGCTAATCAATACCCAGCCTGACCTGAGCAATTGTCTGGGCCTTCCGGGCAACTCCCTCCACTTTATATACTGGGCGTGACATGCTGTTGTATGGAATACCCTTTTGGTTAGTTTGGATCAGGTGTCCTGTCTCTACTTTCCTCCAGCTTCTTGTGCCCCTCCTCACCGGCAGAGCATGAAACTGAAAAGTCCTTGTTTGGGGTAAGTGCCACTCAACAACAGCTAAAACATCGGTGTGTTATCAGCATTGTTCTCAGACTAAAGCCAAAGCACAGCACTGTGCCAGCTGCTAGAGAGAAAATTAACTATATCCCAGCCGAAACCAGAACAGGACCACTTTGGCATCTCAGAAATGGGAGGATTTTGCCAACTAAGTCATCTGACAGTTAAAGAATGTTTTCTGAAATTGAGAAGCGCACATAAAAGTGAGCCAATATGATAACTTCTCTGAGCTCCCAAACATATCGCTCAGGCCTTTTAAACAAATTATCGTGAAGGTTGTGTTGTCAGCTGATAAAATGAACGTTAATACCTGCAGTTCTAGATGGGATTTCAAATTTATATCTTTGATTTCTACTGGATCTCTCAAAAAACCTGAAAACTCAACAAAACAAAGTCATTTGTGGTCTATACAATCCAAGAAATTGAATCTGATTAAGAATGCTTTGACATGGGTAAGTATCAGACTCTTCATGTCTTTGCAATTAACTTATTTTGTGAAATTTATGATTCTGCGTAAGAGTGAGGGTACTGACATTAATGTCACATTAACCACAGGGGCGGGTCATAGTGATGCATCTTAAGTCATGTGAGTAATAGCATTTTTATGAGTAGACCTGGAACCTAGTCTTAGCAAATGAAGAATAATGAAAAAAAGTCATGCTGTGAAATGGGATTAAAAAAACATCACAAGCAATGAGGTAGCTTTTTGAGTAATGGACATACACCTGAAATCTGAAGTGGAAAAAGCCAGGTAATTGCAGCAAAACAAAAAAGGCTCATTGGAGTTGTTCAAAGAGCAGATGTTCCCTTTACTCCTATCTATACATCTCTCTGCAAGCTGAGATCAGTTAGTTTGCCTTTGCTGATCCTGAGGTGATATGGTAGCTCTATAGTTTTGCGTAGTCAATGAGGCCAAACATCAGGTGAACACAATCCATAATTCTAAGCGGCTGGATAAAAGGAAACTAAGAAGTAGAGCAAATGATGGGGGTCAGATGAAATAGTTACTCCATCCAGCACAGGTAAAAAGCCTCAGCTGAAGAACTTGAGAACACCTTTGTGTTTTTAGAAAAAGGTACCTGTTTGGACAGAGAACAGAGAAAGCTGCGTGAATTAGAGAGGTCTAGTAAATGTGATCTGTGAAAAGCACTTGTAGAAGCGATTGGTGAACTCTTAAATAATTGAAGGGAGGAGGAAATCTTAAAATATGAAAAAAGAATGCTGCAAAAAAAGTAAGTAGTAAATTTTTGGTCTCTAAAGCTGCATTTTCAGCCGCCTGGCTCTTGATAACTTAAGGTCTGCCCTTTTGGATTGACACAGCAAATAATTAGTATTCTTGCAGCTAAGTATTTGTCTATCATAAATGGTGCCAAAGTCTGGAAAGTTTGTCTTCCTGATAGTGACTTTTTGCAAATTTCCATAACAGATGCAAAATGGATCTTTTGACTCATTGCTTTACTGTGAAATACGGCTTGGGTCTAAGTTGATTAAATGAATGTTCTGTTGCAAATAATAAACATGCTGTAGAAATAGGTATCAGACTATATGCAAAAGAAGGAAAATGCAGATTTATTAATCTGAATTTTTATTTATCTTTATCTGAAATCAAACATTTCATAATAAGTGACTTTATTTCATAATAAGTGAATTTATTTCATAATAAGTAACTTGGAAATGCTTCATATCTTGTTTTCTGCTGTGCAGTTCTTTGAAACAGAAAATCAACTTTTCTATCATCTATTGTAGTAAAAGAATCTTTGGTACAATAATATAGGAGAGAACACCAAAGCAGACAACAGACAAGTGATTTAAAACAGATGTGAAATTCCATCTATGTAGAAAATTATAGGCACTGGTGATGACATTATATGCATATGACTAATCACAGTTAATGCTTTCTGTTGCCAATTAGCTTTATTAGCACAAGCAATTTTAGCACAGGATGACATTACTTTAATTACTGTTAGCAGCTTGTTCATTTATTGAGTAGTATGCATTTAGAAAAGGGCTATTCTATCTGCAAATTAATCATAACCCTCTTTATCATTAGAAATTTAGGAACACTGAGTAAAAAAGACTGTACCATGCAAACAGGAAAAAATTGGCTGATGAAAGTCTGGCAGTAATTTTAGTATTTTACTACTATTTTATTTTTTGATCAAAAGACAAAAGCCATTGTATGATTTCTATCTGAAAGCTGTACATGAGTAAGACAAAATTACTACCATTAGAGTTAAGACAAGACATTATGACCATTAGGTGGTAGCAATGCAAAAAAAATCCTGTGAAGGTGTACAGCACAAATAAGGCTAAAGGCATCTAGAAAAATCCAAACCAAAACAAAAACCCCAAGCCAATACACTCCAAGCTGCACAAGAAACACAGAACTTATTCTTTCCTTTCTTATCATATGAAGATGTTTGTTGATCTGTGGCACAAGTATCAATTTTTCATACAAATTTGCATAATGAAAATACAATCTTAAAAGGGTGGAATATTCATAATTTCATTAACAAAATGTAAAAAGAGTCATTTTGCAAGTATGTTTACTCGGAAATGCTATAGCAAATGAAACAGAGCTGCAACTACAAGCTAATTTCATTTGAACCACCACACTGGCTCACAAAACTATTGCTACAAAACAATGCTGATGTTTTGGAAGCAAGAATTCAAACTAAGATATATTTTTTTCTTTGTGGGTTTCTCCTAAGTCTTTATTATATACTTGAAATGGTTAGTTCTTAAGTCAAAAGCTAATAGATTTAAAAGACAAAACTCACCTTTCCTTTATTTTAAGTCTGTAGATAATTGGAGCTTGATTCAGGAATCATTCTCTATAGAATCAGAATCACAGACTGGTTTGGGTTGGAAGGGACTTTAAAGCTCATCCAGTTCCAACCCCCTGCCACGGGCAGGGACACCTTCCTCTAGGCCAGGTTGCTCCAAGCCCCATCCACCCTGGCCTTGAGCACTTCCAGGGATGGGGCAGCCTCAGCTTGTCTGGGCAACCTGTGCCAGTGCCTCACCACCATCACTGGGAAGATGTGACTACTATAGGAGTATTACATATAGATGTTCCATTGACATGAAACATTTCTTCATTATTCTGATATGCTGAACTGCCAAACATTGTTACAGAGAGTACCAGATATTCTGCTATAATCAATATTTACTAGGTCATAGGAATAACTATGGTTTAAGAAGATGAACCCACATAGTAGGAACCCTGTTTTCTAGAAGCTCTGTGTCTGGGGACTAGGAAATATTTTTGAGGGTTAAGGCCTAGGCAGTAGTGCTAATGCTTTGATATTCACCCTGCATTCAGCACACAAAACCCCTAACATTCCTATTAATTAAATTATTGATCCCGTTTTCTCTATTGCATTTATACGTATTGTGTAACTTTAAGTGAGAGTCTAATTGTAAATAAAAAATGTTCTGTCACTGTTCAAGCCCACCCTGCCACAAGCCGCTGGCTCCCTCACACCCCTGGAGAATCGGGAAAGATGTAAAAACCCATGGGTTCAGAAAAAACAGTTCAATAATTGAAATAGCAGCATAATAACAACAATAATAGTGAGGAAGGAATAAACACCATTGCCTGAGGAAAAAACACAAGTGATGCACAGTACACCTGCTCACCTCTCACCAACCTGCGTCCAGCCCACCCCAACCAGCGATCTGGGCCTTCTGGGTAACTCCCTCCAGTTTATATGCTGGGCAAGACGTGCTGTGGTATGGAATACCCCCTTGGCTTGTCTGAGGCAGGTGTCCTGTCTCTGCTTCCCCCCAGCTTCTCATGCCCTTCCTCAGTGGCAGAGCATGAAACTGAAAAGTCCTTGATTGGGGTAAGTGCCACTCAACAACAGCTAAAACATCGGTGTGTGTTATCAGCACTGTTCTCAGGCTGAAGCCAAAACAGCACCAGCTACTAGGGACAAAATTAACTACATCCCAACCAAAACCAGGACATGTTTCTAGGGAACTTGGCATCATTCATTAAAATGTGTATAGTTCCTTTAAGGCATAACTACAGAATAAAAGGAAAATTTATAGCTATATCTGGGAAGGAAATTTCCTATCAAAAGCAGGTACAATAACAAATGAGAGCTAAACAAGAAGGCAGAATAGGTCAGGATCTGACCTGCAGTTCAGAAAGTAATGGAATCAGCTGAGAAAAAGGAAGACAGACAAACAGGAAGAAAGGAAAGAGAGAAGAGAGAAAGAGAGGAATGGAGGAAGCTGCCTGTATCATCTCAAAGTCAGGGATGGCAATCTCCAGATTCTGGCAGTCTCTTAAAAAAGACCCAAAAGGAATAACATCCACTCCTTCTTTTTTTTTTTTTCTTTTCCCCTGAAGGATGATCAGAACTTGGGATCATTCTTCGGAATGAGCCTGAAATTCCATAGTCTCATCCTTAAGGCAGGTGATGGAAGAACACTTCTTTTAAAAATTATTTCAAGAACTACATATTTGGTATTTAAGAATCATAGAATCATAGAATAGTTAGGGTTGGAAAGGACCTTAAGATCATCTAATTCCAACCCCCCTGCCATGGGCAGGG